>PVKY010010465.1:0-12623 GCA_004027775.1 Bradypus variegatus
GAGCTCTTCCAAAGATACCATTTGTATAAAACATGAAGATTATTCATTCTTTAAACTACACAAGAGGAGTCAGTGGATTTTCTGAAAATAATAGTCCTGAATTTCTTTTAAACTATTGTATGAATCAGAGTCATCCTCAGGAATTATCCAGGACCCGTTTTCCTGCTTTAACCTCTTATTTCTCCCCAACTACAGTATGAAAATGATAATGCTTCTGTGTTCATGCATGTGAACTAAAATCTTGGGAGTGGTTTTGAAGGACCCTTGAGGTGCCTGGACAGACAGAGCAGTTCCAGCTGAGGACATGTCACTTTCTAAGGTCATCAGCTGTAAGCAATTTCAAGTGGGGTTCTGGGAAACAGACTATACAAAATCTCAAGGTCACTTCCAGCCCCAGGCTCCTCTGAGCCCAGCCTAGCTCTGCCAGCAAGCTGAAAAGCTCTGAGCACGGTCCCCAAGACAGTCCCCAAGGAAGGAAGCAAGTTGATATCTGAAGGACAGCTGAACCTCAGTAATTTTGACTAATTCTTGGGGACCACCCAAGAACACTTAAAAGTTTTATTATTTCTTGGGATTAATTTGAAGAGAGAGCAGAAAACCTTTTGTTCTATTAAGAACTACAGACCCAGAAAGAAAATATTTCAATGATACCTATACTTGTATAATGATCTATATATTTGGAGAATAGTAATTTAGTGGGGGGATTTCCCCTTAAGACTGCTCACCTATTTAAAATAATGTAATTGTTTATGGTTAATGTCTTACGTTTAGTAATGTAATGAGTTTATTTGCAAATGTTCTAGAATGCATCTGTACAATAGAGTTCCCTTTAGTGTGGCCAATGTGAGCAGCCACTTTATCTTGACAGTGCTGGGCTTTTGCCATGCACTTTGAGAAGCCTCTCAGAGGCCTTTCTTTAAAAAACAAACAAAAAAGTTGCATCTTAAACCCTCTCTTCTTTATGTTGCTACCCATTGGGGCCCAAAATTTAATATCTATTACTTGGTTCTGTATCACTACTCCTCCTGACTAGTTATAAAAATCATACTCATGAAGAGAGCTTTCTTTCACCATTAAGGATAGTAAAGAACATGATGCTTAGTTCTTTATTAGGTGACATTTTTTAAATTAACCTCATTCATTTGGAATTTTAAACAATAACCCTGATCACAGATTCCTCATCCCTGAATTAATTTAGATTGACTTTAAGAAAAGAGCTCTTTTAAAATGGGGATTTATTGGGTTTTAAGTAACAATTCAGATTGGCAGTACTGTGGAGTCTTGTCAGGAGCAGGAAGCAATACCTATTAAAACAATCATGGAACGGAAACAGTGCTGTTGTATAGGACAGTTCAGCTGAGGGGCAAGAGGTTCTCTCCCTTAATAGATTCTGAGACCATCCATGAATTAAAGCACAGATTAGAAACTCATACTGTTGACATGGAGGCATGCAGTTATGCTCTTCATACTGTGTTTTAAAAGGCAAGGAAGCATTATTGTATTTTATACAGATTTCAGATTTCCATGCAAATTGTTCAAATCTTAGACGTTCCCTTCTCGATGGTTGGTCAACTTTGGATGTATGTTAAGTCAATTTTATGTGTCATACCCAATTTTCCAATGAAGCAAGGTTTTGAAAGCATCTCTGTTCATTTGTATAGCATGTACAGCTGTATTTCAAGATCATATAACAAAGCACCTTCACATGGGCTCTCTCACTATGGAGTGCTTGCCACACAATCTCTAGAATTTCTCAGTCTCTCCAAAGACAATTATATGTGCTATCCAAATTAGAGCTTCCCAAATCCTTGAAAAGGAGTAGAGAATACCATCCTTGTTCTGTTTTCTTAGGCTAGAACACCCAGTTCAGTACCCTCAACTTATGTAAGGAAAAGTGAAAACAAGTATCACGTATAAAATAGTTTATTACCATAATAAATAAAATTAAACTTTTTTTTTTTACAAATATCATTTGTGCTTGTTTAAAAATGTTGAGATGGGAATATCATCAGTGGAGGGGCCTGCATATTCCTCTTAACATTCCCAAGCCGCAGACATACAGTGGAGTTCCTGGCAGCATTCTCAGCTGACCATAAAAATAGTATCAGCTCATTTGCACTTCTGTTATTTCATGCTCATTTGGACAAACTGACAGATGCAAAGGAAAAAGAAAAACCCAATAAAAGATTTGGTGGGACTCAATGGAAAGAGTGTTAATATCAGGAGAAGCCCCAGAATGAACTGCTCATGAACAGAAGTCCTTGCAGTGTCAGCTAAATATCAGATATGCATAAGTCTCCAACTGATGCACAAATACAGCATCGGAATATTAAGAGAATACATTCATTAGCACTTGCGTCTTTCGTAACACAAAATCAGTCCATGTCCTGTACAAGAGCTGTGAACTTCTCATTGAACAACCAGTGGATCCGTTTGATGACTCAGAAGTCACAGATCAAGAAGAGACGTAGGCTCTAAGTCAAAAGTTTAATGGTGGGGCAGGAAGGGTCCCCACTAGGTCTGTCACCTGCAAGGGATTTAAGTCCAGTTCTAGATGTTCCAGAATAAGTCTGTTATGCTCACATTACAGTGAAGTTTCATTTGAAACTAATTTTAAGCTGAAGGTAAATTCACATTATTTTGCACTGTGAGGCACAGAAATTAAAACTCTTCTCAATGTGAACACCTTCGGTGAAAAAAACTGGGTGCTTTCTCTGGTGGTTGCAGTTGGTGTTGAGAGGACAGTGAAGTCTCTGTTTGGAGGGCAAAGGAGCTGGTGAAGGTCATTTTTACTGAAGCAAGCAAGAAGGCAGTGTATGGAGCAATAAAAATGATTTACTGACAGAGAGGCTGTCCTGAGGCTTGAGGGTGCCCTCAGTGGGCCTCCTCTTTAAGCAGTACTGTGTGAGGAGGGAGAAGAAAGGAAGGAGCCTTGCCAGATCCTTCACATTGGAGTCCACTTCAGGACCTTAAGGATAAACATCTCTATTGCAAAACATTGTTCAATATATTAATCAAATGCCTATTGACAATTTGTATCTCTACCAGGCTCCTAAAATGTCTGAATGTGAGATATGTGATCAGTGCAACAAAGGGAGATGAGGAGCTTCTTAACCTGGTATTTCTACTTTCACTTAGTCCACATAGGCCTGGACAGCAAAATAAGTTGCCTTAATACCTTCACCTTCCACCTAAGGATTTGGGAGCGCAAGACTACTGGATGGGATAATGTGGTAGAATACATTTTTACCCCATGCCCAGCTACTTCTGAAAGAGGAGGATTCCAGGAAAGGGCCCATTGTCAAGGAGGCGGAGGGTAAAACAGGCCCCAGGAATTGGATAACAAGAATAAAGCAAAGCAAGAAATCTATTTCCAGAAGTTTGTTGGAGGGCTGCTGAAATTGGCACAGCTTTGAAACACTTGGGCCCACGTTATAGCATCAGTTTTTTAAAACCACTGGTTGCCTACTCCTAGCTACAACTCTGCCCTCAGAGTCGGTCTGAGTCCAAGGGAATAAAGAACAGTCATAGAAAGAACCAAGCAGGGAGTGGGGAGAGGGGTGAATGTGAGGGAAGGAGGTAGGAGAAGGTGGAGATACCAGAATTGAGCCCTAGACTGGAGCTTTTCAACCAAATGACTGCCTCTCTTTCCTTTCTTTGGATACTCCCCATACCCAGTGGAGGAGCTGTCGTGGGCATTTGGGATGGCAGCACACACTGCTGGAGTCAGCACCTGCCACCAAGAACAAACATACCGTCTTGTTAATCACCTTATTTCTTAGACTCAACCACTGCTCCTACCACCCCATCAGCAGAGGAGAGCATGTTGCACAAGCAGCCATGTGGTAGGAGCAGGGCCTCTGCTTCAAAGCAGCCTGTCAGGATACTCTCTGGAGACTGGAGCTTCCCTATGAATTACATTCAAATTAAGTGTAGTAGCGATCAAGTAACCAGCAATTACCAAGCAATGTTATAACACATCACATCCTCCTCCCCTCAAAAGGGGGAAAAAATTCAGGTAAATCTGTATCTCTTAGCATAGTTTTTCTAAAGTCTGAATGTTCATTGCAACACCTAGTAACTTTTGGTTTCCCTAATCTCTCTTTACCCACGAGATAATGGTTTATACTGGAAGGTTCAGGTCCCTGGTACCTGAAGCCCATGATCTTTGTCTTGGAACCCAGAGGAATGTCCTGGCAAAGGTAGGTAGTTAGCACAAAGTAGCCTGCAGCCGAGTGCGTATCATAAAAATGAAAGATGAAAAGATTTGGCTCATTTTTAAATTTTTTTTTCAGAGAAAACAATTATAGCAAAAATTCCTAAAATCCTGAAATGGAGAAGTATAAAAGCTTATAGAGCCACACTCATGGTGCCCTCCCTGCCACCCACAGGAACACATGTGACCCCAAGATGATCAGACTGCCCCCACAGGATCTGGACTTCAGGGGTTAGTACAGTCTGAATCCTAGGAGTCAATCCAGGAGTATAATCACGAAGCTTTCTTTCCCCCAAGACAATTTTGGGCTTCAAAGCCTGGCCAGCATCTTTGCCCCTCAGATGGGGATGGGGAGTTATTTCTTAATAGATGTCAGTACCCTTAGGGAGAGCTGGAGGGAAGGGAAGGGCCTCTCTACACTGGCCTGCAGAGGCTGGACAGGAGTCTGTTATTGAGTCCTTAGAGTTGGGAGGCAATGAAAAGTCACCAAGGGCAGGTCCTCCTGAAGCTGGATATTGGGGGCATTAGGATCCCTGCCCTGCCTTGTAAGTAGTAGATCTTAAAATTGAGAAGCAGGCTAACAGGCATGTCTAAGGAATGGCAAAATAAAGAGTTAAGGGGGGCTGGCAGATGGGATTCCTGATACTTTATGGCCTCTGCCCAAGGACTAGTTGGCAGCTTCTCAACTTCAAAAGATTGAAAGCCCTATGGTTTTATGCAGAGTCACAAACAGTCGTGACTTGGCCTTGGAAACTTGTATGTGACCACCTGAGGCTAATTCTCATCATGTTCCAGCCTTGGGAAGCCAGGGTCACCCCTATGAGCCTCATGGGAGAAGCTGCATTTTGCAGAGAGCCTGTGAGAAGGACCTTGCCCTTGACCACCTCCTCTGTGAGCAGGAGAGAGCACCCCTGCCCTGCCCAGACAACTGAAGGCCCAGTCCCGGGATGGCCCATGGCAGCGGAGCAGGACTAAAGGGGCAGGTAGGCAGACAGATGGGCAGGCGGCCTTCGGAAACGCTGAACATGTTTGGTAGGGTAGGATCTGCCCTGCCAGGTTCCCTTCAGCACTGAGGGAAATCAACACAGATTCAGAATCTCTTCAGCAAAACAATGCCGGGCAGAGGTGCTAGGAAGGGGTCACCGCAGCGTAACGCACACAGTGGCAGGGCTGCAGGTGTCCGTGCTACCTGAGGGTCGATCGAACAGCCAGCTATCAGCGCTCTCCTAATTCCACTCTCCTGAGGCCGAGTTTTCAGAGCTGAACTTTCAACTGTGTTTTTCAATTTTTAGGCTCCTGATACCTCTCTGCAGGGAATATATTGAAGCTAGCTCCCACTCCTTCTGGAAAGAAGAGGCCACTGAGAGAAGCCCAAGCATGGGGACAGCCTGACCCAGGAGACAATGAGGCAATGAAATGCTCCAAGCATCGTGGTAAAGGGACTTGGGTGGCTGTTAGGCAGCTCCATGTCCATCACTCTGGGCTTGTCCCCTTCTCCACAGACCACAGCTACACAGTCACCTCTCTCCTTCACTTGCCTCTTCATTCTCTTTCCAGCTCCTGAAGAAATTATAATCATGGTCCCCCAGTCTTCTTATAGTTTCTCTTGAAGTCCTACTGATGTTAGTAGGAGACAAAGAGGTTGACTTTAAAAGAAGGCCAGGTATGGTTCCTAAGTGCCCCACTGACCCCACACTGTGGACAAAATACAAACCTCTAAAGGGCAATTCCAATAAGAATCATAATAGAAACATAGCGCTTGCTACAATCATTTTTCTGAGGTTGTATGTGTGTCTGCTTTGTTAACAAAGCAACTCTGGGCTCATGACCCTTCCTGCCAATGCTCCATGCCCTGAGGAATGCTGCGGGAAGAGATCGGAGAAGGGAAAGAAGCCAAAGGGTGCTGTGAGGTGAGGTCAGTGGCATGTAGCAGGGCCAGAGAGAGATCCATTCGGGGTCTCTGGAACCTTCCCTGTCTGCTATCCTGTAGGAGCAGCCTGACTACAGAACAGAGAAACCCTGGAGCCCAAGGATTCCTCTCCAGCTGTTGCACTTGAGAAAGGAGCTCACCTCTTTTACAAAAGGAAACCTGAGGATTCCCGGCTTTAGGTGCCACTGGGAGGCACCCACAGTGCCTGCAGCTGCTTTTTGGCGGTAACTGTTAGAAAGCTGAAAGAACTCTACCCTCCCTTGAGCTCTCTTTGTCCCGAGCTTATTACAAATGACTACTGTAGGAAAATACACGGTGATGTCAGAAATGGGCTGTACACGGACAGGGGATGCTGGGAAATCCCTGCCCACTGCAGTCTTTGGGGTTCTCAGCGAAGGAGCCCAGCACGCTATGTACATGAAGGATTTGCTGGCATTCTCCTACTGACCCCCAAATGGCTGCTCTCTTCTGGTGGTTTTTATCTTTTACAAACATCATGGTAGTAAAAAATTTAAAATGAAGGAAAATACCCTTAGCATGCCCCCTCTTCCAGAATTGTGCAAAGACAGTTCAGATGCAGCTGCCATCTTGCAGGGTGGTGGCATGTTCTCTTCCCATGTCTTTGTCCAGAGAGAGAGAAGAGGCCTAAACCACTGGTCCCACTTTGATTTTTCTGTCAGGAAAGCCTACCCTGAAAAGTGTTGATCTTGCGGGGGGGTGTGTTGTGAGGGAGGTGTCTAGAGCAGGATTATAGTAGGGCAGGGTTATAGGTTTTGGTCTTTGATTTTTTTAACAGACCTCTCAGCTTGCTCCAAAAATGTCTCTCTCTGACTCTGGGGACTGGGGCCTCGAAATTTCAAACAGCTCCTGAGGAGACTGAGAGGATCTTCTTGAAGTTAATATCCTGAGTATCTCAGAAAGCTGTTTCTCAATATTTGTCATTTTGGTATTCAAAGCCTTGATGTCCTCCTTCAGCTCGTGTTTCACCTCCAGGACCGTGGCCTGCAGTGTCTGTTCGGGGATAGGGTAGAAAGAATGCTTGACCTCTGCCAAGATGGGGCTCCGGTCCTGGGGACTCCTGGCCTCGCTGACATTGTCCAGACGCAAGTCGCTCTTGGTGATGCCGCTGTCGCAGGAGTCCGTCTTCTTCAGCGTGGCCTCCCCTGATGCCTTTGTCCTCTCAGGGAGTGTCTCCATCGATTCTGCCTTGGAGACCTTGTTCCAGTCTTCACCCTTCCCACAAGTATCTTTGAAGCGGGCCCAACCTTTGCGTTTGGCACAGTCGCCCCCACTCCCCTTGGGGCCTGGGCACTCTGACCCCAGTGTGTGCAGCCTGGCATGGTCTGGCACTCCTGAGATTGCAGCTGACTGGAAGGAGACAGGCGTGGCCGGGCTCTCCCTGACCGTGACGACGCTGGCCTTCACGATGCTGTGGTTGGCCGAGGCATGCTCGGTGAGGACACTGCCCTTCTCCACGTCCAGATCATCCAGGTCCCGGCCGCCTCTCTCTGCGGCCAGCCTGGCTTCTTTCTGCTGCCGGAACCTCTGGAAGAGTCGCCGGACAGGGTGGTCTGGGGGCAAGATCAGGGGCGCCTCATTTTTCCGCTTCATCCGCTCTTCCTCTTCCCGTTTCACATCACTGATCTTCCGGAACACGATCTGGAGTAAGACAGAATGACATGGATATGTTAACCAGGTGATGGCCCCAGCAGCAAAGCTCAGCCCTTCCACCTCATCACAGCACTGTCCTTCCAGCCCACAGACCACTAAGGAGCTCATGGGCCCTTTCTCAGAGATCGAGATCACTTTCCTTTTCTTGACACTCTTTTCCAGCCTTCCAATAGAGGGAACTGGCTCTCATTGTTATCTCTTCAAGAGAAACAAACTCCATCGCCACCTGCCAGGAGGATGCAGACTCCAGATGGTGTCCTCCAGGAGACCGTCCTGGCTTCTAAGCCTGGGCCTCCTTGAACCTGTCCCTGGCTGCAATCCAGAATTACCTGGGGGAATTTTTCAAAAATCATTATTCTGACCCCACCTCAGATCAACTGCACTAGACTCTCCAGAGCAGAGAACCTTGAGTGTGTAATTTTAAAAGCTCCCCAGAAGACTCTGATGAGCAAAAGTTTGAGCACCTCTGGTCTAAACCACACTCCAGGCCAAGAAAATTCAACTGGGTCTTCGGGCAGGGTTACAGCTAAGGCTGCCACTGCCATCCACAGATCTGGACCCTCAGTGACTGTTGGTGGCTGTAAAACACAAAAACAAGTTCCACATGGAAGCCTTTTTCCTTGGGGAGCTTATAATAGGATGCCCATGAGCTTGTACATAAACTTGTCCCAATAGTAATAGCAAACACTGTATAGTTCACAGCCATGTTATTTCATGGGTTCCTTACAATAGCACAATAAATACCTGGAACACATACTAGTATCCCCATTTTAGAGATAAGGAAATCAAGGCTCATGGTGGCTGTCACCCCTAATGGGTAAGTTGCCCAGAAGGGACTTGTGCCCACACCTTCAAACCCTATGTCCATTAGATAGCCAACTAGTACTTCCTGACGATGACAGTAGTTCATGCAGAGGTTGCGCAGACCATCAGCAAAGCAGACGCATGAATCTGGCTCTGAATGCAGTGTAAGCCACAAATCACAGGGCTTTTCCCTGGGCCAACAAAAGCTCTGTAATTTTTGGCTTATATTGCATGCAGCAGTTATGTACTCTTGGATATGTTTTGCCGCATCCCATATGTGAACTTGTGGGGAGCAATCTATAATAGATTGTCTGTCCTATGTGAACCTCTGTTTTGAGGACCAGAGTTATTGAGAAGTAGAGGAGAGATCCATAGTAAGGGGGAACAGCAGCTTCTCCATCAACACAATCTGTGGAGGCCTCTGACCAACCCCAGAACCTCCCTGTGGACTACCTGGGTAGGCACACATAGTAACGTGCATGGGCTTTGGTGCCAGACACAATTAAGTTGAAGCTCCAGTGCCACCACCTATTGTGTGGCCTCAACAGCTATTTTATCTTCTCTGAGACTCAGTTACCTCATTAAAAAGTGGGAAAAAATACCTACTTTTCAGACTGGGTGCAAAGCACACTCAAGATTACTTATGAGAAAGCTCTGGTCTACTATAGAAACTGAAAATGAATCCCATCGCTGCTTTCTCAAGATGTCAACCATTTTTGCCTCTAGATGCAGATGATACACAACACACTACCTCCTCCATGAAGCTATACTGTCGTTTTATAGTGCCTAGCACAGAGGAACCCACTAACCATTTAATCACTTGATGACAGACAGACTGGAGGCTCCAGCCTATCGTCCAACTTCCAGATCAGAGCTCCTATGGCTGAATGGCTTTTGCATGCAGGTCACTAATGGTGTGGCCACTCCTCTGGCCACCTGGTTAAATCTTCAAACTGTGTCACTTTGGTTCCAATAACTAGCTTCCTGACCACCACTAGGCAGGCATTTCTCCCACCAATGTTACGAACCCAACTAAAGGTATCAGAGGAATGAAGGGATGATGATAAGTAAAAAGACCCTTTTCTAAGAAACCCCCTTCCCCCAAAACATACACACTTATTCACCTAGTTCTCTGATCTGGGTGACTGGCAGTCTTTAACCTCTATGCTTCTGCTCATGCTGTTTTCTGTTCTGGGAATTGCCCCTGACCTCTGTCTGGCATCCAAATCCTCTTTATACCAAGGCCCAGTTCAAACACCACCTCTTCCAGAAAGTCTTCCCTGATTCCAATGCACTTTAAGTAATCTCTTCCAATTCTAACAGCCCTTTCTGTGCTCATACTGCACCTCTGCTGTAATCATGCTCTCTCTCTCGTATCCATTTGTAGTAGAGATGCCAATCATTTCCTCCCAACTCACACTCTTTCTAAGGGAAGGAAGGAGAGAGAAGAGAGAAAGTATGAGAACATGAATGTACCCAAAAGAGATGATGATGTTTAGAGCTGAATGCTCTAGTTCCTGTTCTATATTTCTGCAGTACATCTGATTCTTAGCATTATGCCCCTGTTTTACTTTGAGCTAGTTTGAGTGGGTTTCTGTTCCTTGTAAGCAACAATTCCTGAATAAAATGCTAGTTATTTAAATCTCTATCTTATTCCTTCTGAAAGCTCCCTGAGAGCCTAGCACAGTCCTTTGTATGTCACGTTGTACATTTTGCTTTTTAAAATTTTATTATCTGCTCTAAAAGATCAGGGATTGTCTACTTTGTTCACTATTTTCAGCACTTAGTATAAATATTTACAGAATGAATGACTAAATGAATGAGTAACAGATAAATATTAGCTAATGAATTAATGGGACAGTGTCTTCTGCCTGAAAAGATTAAATCACAGAGGTCAAAATCAATGCTATAAAAGGAAAGGTTTGGCTAGAAACATACGTGGTTCTTTTAACAATTCTCTCAACATCAAAGGTGAGAAACAGCCCTTGAAACTTGAAATCATATATTTTAAGACTAAAGAAAAAGTAATCCTTCAGATATTGAAGAGTCAACACAATCTTATCACAGGAGGTTGTATAGCAGTATATACCAATAGATTTACAGAGGCATAACATTCATTCTTGAGGGCATGGATATACTCTGTTCTTCAATCAAATACCCCATAAGTCAGAATTTTGCCCTGATACAGAGCTCCTGGCCAAAACCAGGCAGCATACTCTGATGTGGTCATATCATCAATAATGGCTATAGGCACACTTCAGGCATTCACTGTTTGAGGCTCTCTCTGGGAGGAGATGAGAGTGTCTGGGTCTGTGTTGACCCTTTTAAAGCCTCCCATGTGCCAGAGGCAGCCCCACCCGAACATCCCTGTCTCAAAATGGGCTAGTAAGCCAGGGAAGAGCTTTCTGACCTGCAGAAATGCCTGAGCCCTTCTTTGAGGATCAGAGAGTAAAACCATCTCCCAAGGGGCCAACTAAAAGAGTTTTTACAGAGGTGATACGATCTAATAGCTTTGCCGATCTGGGGTCTGGGGCTCTGATTACTCATTTCAACTGCTTTTTTGGAGAAGTTAGTCATGGAATCTTTGTCTCAGAGGCAGCCATGACCATACATTTTGCCTAGTATTTTAGATCTGGGTGGGCAGGGGTTGCTCATGACAATGAGGTCTGTGTAGCCAGCACCAGTTGCAGCAGCTCTCTCACTGCTCAGAGATACTCCACAGGTTCCCATGCCTCATTGTACCCTGGGAACACTGGGCAAGACCCCAAACCCAACAGCTCAGAAAGCTCTCTCTGGTGAACAGGTCTGGCCAGTAGCCTGTGGAACAAGTCTGGCCAGCTTTTCCAAAGTGTTCTGAGGGGTTTTAACAAGTGCTACAAGAAAAATAAAATGTTTCAAGGTGAAATAAGTTTGAGCCACAGTGCAATGTGAATTGTTTTTCCTGCAGGACTTCTCAATGCCATAACATGATGCTATGCCTTACAGATGTCCAAGAGGAACATATCACATGCACCATCTTTTAAACTCTTTCCCCCAGATCCTCTCTTTCAAAAGCGTAATGTTCCCCCAGAAGCCTTTGTGGAAAACACTGAAATTATATCAATGTGGGAGGATGGGAATGCCCTCTGTATTTGTGTATAGCCCTGATGTTTGGGAAAGATTTCCTGTTCCATATTCCTGCCAAATGGTTACCCCTGTCTCTAAGTGGTCCCCATCGCAGTTTGACCATTGAGGAAACTAGAGCTTAGCAGGTAAGAGACCTACTTGCTCAAAGTCACATGGTTAGAAACAGAACTTAAAGCTGTAGGCAAGTGTTCTTGCCTTAACATCACCTTTCTTCACATCAGGGACTCTTAGGGGCCACACCAAGAGAGAGGGGCTGGGATCTGTCTGGAGAAATCATTACCAGGTACCTGGGACCCACTAATCACCCACTGGAAAGGGTCAACCCTAGAGACAGTTCACTCCCCTTCTCCTGGCATTGGCCTAGGAACCACTGATGGAGTAAGCCTGGATCCTTCCTGGCCAGCCAGAGTCCTGCCAGCCTACAGAAGCATATACTTTCCTTTGACACATTGGGCATTGGAGGCCTGAGAAAAATGCTGAGCAGTGCATGATTTACAGCAACATGTGGAGACAGAGGCTGCCTCCAGAGCAGAGATGGCCACTGTGCCCTGCTCCTCCATCTCGACTTCCCTCTGAGGCCACACCAAGCAACAGCCCTGAGACCATTAGTAAATGCTTGTTGAGCTGGACTGAATTGACACACAGCCCCTCAAGCTGTAGGGTTTTTTGAGCAACTATTTACAACTTTGTTTGAAAAACCAATCCCTCTGGGATCTGAACTGAGTCAGGACAATCGATCACCTCTTCTGAGTTGCATTAAAGTAGAGCCCAGTCCCTCTCAAGCCCCAGCCAAGCCTATGCCTATGGGAGCAGGGGACTGAGCAAGAAGGGCCCAGCAGCGAAAGTATGGGAAAGGCAGGCCTAGAAGGCGAATCT
>PVKY010010466.1:0-12621 GCA_004027775.1 Bradypus variegatus
GCCAGTGTCTGAAAGGTTAGGGAGGGAGGGTGGCTATAATAATCAAATCTTCCAGGTGTTCCTGGAGATTTCATGCTGTTGCAATAGTCTAATCTTTCAGTTCAGTCTCACCATAATTCTTCTCTGCCACTGACCCACAAGTCCTTGATATTGACATATGGTCCCTGGGACTTGCATGTGGGTCCCTCTTCCAAGCCATGCCCTCCTAGGTCCTCTGCTGAGGGAAGACTCTGCTACATCAAAGTTGAGTGCCATCTCCCAAGGGAAGTTCCGGGCTGCAGGGCTGTGCAGGGGTATTCCCAGCCTGCTGAAATGATGGCTGAATGGGGCATGTTAACTTCTCCCTTTTCACACAGATCTGCGTTTCCAGCTCTGGGACAATTAGCTGTGGGTGCACAAAAGGCTACTGTCCATGCCTGATATTGTGGTGTGTGTTCACCTTGTTGGAAACACTTCCCATCACACTGGGTTATTTGGGGGAAGCTCTGGGCTGTGGTGCTGGCACTGGGAAGAAGCATTCCCAGCCCTCTGGGAAGATGGCTGTAAGGGTGCACCCCCCTTTTCTTGGGAAGTTGTGGTATTTAGTGAATTTTCTCAGCCACTACACTTATTGCTTTGTTCTGCAGAGATATCTTAGCTCTGCTCTTGCCTGGGCCCAAATAGCAAGTCTTTGAGGCTTCCTGTAATAGGCTTCTAGGGTAATTGTTTTAGAAAAAGAAAAAAAGATTTAAAAAAAGAAATAGAAGGGCCCTCCTTGCAGATCTAATGGGCTATTGAAATGCTAAGGGACAAGGAGATTGGGGCCTTTAAAGAACAATCAAGAGAGCAGAGAAACTGGCTCTTCAGACAAGGGACCTTGCTTTCCAGTTTTGCATATGAGCATGATTCAGTTTGAGCTCTGCCCTTCTCTGTTTTATGTTCACCAGAATTCCAAACAGTCTGTTTCTATTTTGGGGGTTCTTTTTGCTGTTTTTGCTAGCCCTATCTCCCCTCTGCAGGGCTGACTGCTTCCAGATTCTCTGGTGTCTTTTTTCAGTCTATCTATGCTTGGAGTTTCAAACAGCAGTCTGAGTTTTTGATCAAAGCCACAACTGCAGTTCTCCCTCCTTATTCCCAGCACTGACAGCCCCTCCTCCCACTGGTCTGAGCCTGGTAGGTAGGGGCACTGGTTCCCTGGCCATGAGAACTTACAGATTTTGCTGATCTCAGCTTTTCCATGCATTCATGAGGGTTGTATGAAGTATGCCCAAAGTCATATTGCTCTGCAGTGTCTGGTCCATGCAGTTTCTGGCTTTTTACCTAATGTCTGGGAGGAGTAACTAACACTCACACCTCACCACTTTGACATCTTACCCCCAGGTCCAGAATGTATTTGTTGAATCTACACTTTGACCATACTGTGAGATTGGCAATTATGACTGTCTTCCTTTTTGAGAATGTATTATCTTTTTGCTGACCTCACATACTAATGGCAAGACAGAATGAGATAATGTATATGAAAAAGATTTTGCAACACTTGATCTAAATATAAATCTTCCTCAGCTTGTTTATTGAAATTATACATATATATTATAAATTCACTATATTGTGTGCTGTTTCTAACTACATTCTGTGAGTTCCATCTTTTCTCCTCACAACCTAGGCTCCTTTACACATTCATGCTGAAAACAGTAAGGGAAAAAAGGGACTTCTACCTTAAAGATAAGACTATATTTTTAATTTATTAAAAGCATTTCATGGATCCCTTATGATAAACATGAGTTTCTTCCAAGAAGTAGATATAGTGTCACAGCAGCAAACACATAAAATCCATCTTCAATATGTTGTTTTAAAATAGACTTATTGAAATTCTGACCTGAAGAGGAGACCTTAGATGACACACAACACATTTTCAGTTTGCAAATTATTAAGGAATTGATTTGTCCCCAAGCAGAAACCAGTAGCCTCATTCATGATTCAAATTCCTCAAACACCCTAGATGATAAAATTCTCAGAGTCAGTGCCAACAAGTTGAAGTAAAGAATTTAATGAGACTTGATTTAATTATATTACACAGTGAATGAAACTTACATGACAGCTGAAGAAATTGAATGGGCTGAGATATGTATATAGAAATCTCCAGGTTGAAAAATATCACAGGGTCTAAGAAAATATAACACATTGTGTTTGGACATCCTCAGAAAGACTTATGCCCACCAAGGTCTCACTCTCCAGTCTATTGCCAATTTATATTATCTTTCCCTTCATCTCCATTCATATTTTATAATTTCTAATCACCAGGTTTTCTGTATGTAATCTTTCTTTCTTCCTTTTCCTTTCTGTTTCCTTGTCTTTTCTTTGTATCCCTTTTCCTCATGTGCTTCTATCTCTCTTCCATACATTAGGTTTCCTGTCACTAAGTCACTTTTCTTCTATTCTTTCAGTTTCTTTATCATTTTTTTTGGTCTTCTCCATTTTCTCTTAACATTTTTCAAGAAGACATTGAACAGACTCAAACAGCTCTCACTATGATATTGGAATTCTACAATTTCAATATGAAATTTTGATCTTATTTTGGAAATGAAAAAACCCAGAAATTGAATTGAACAATTATTTATGTTGACCTTTGGAATAAGAACATATTTGGCATTTATTTAGCTAGATATAACTATTGTCTATATCTTTGATGCAGGGTATTTGGCTTCTCTCATCACATGTGTAGGATTGAAATATACTAAAAACTTAGTTGTCTTACAAATTAATAAATTTTATTCCTGCTTTGTAGTTATTATCTGGCTTCAATATTCGGCATTACCACTCTTGAATGTACTCTTCTGTGCCCAAATTGTAGACAGGGAATGACTATTTTCTGATGGAAAATTGACATAACCTTTTAATTCAGAGAGTAAAAAAAGCCATGTCTTTTCTTTATGTCATTGAAACAAACCAAATGTCACTAAAATTCTGTACAAAGTGTTGTACATGTATGTATAATGGACAGAAGTTTATTTAGCATATCAATACAAAAATCAGAGAATTCTCTGGGGAAAATGTCAGCAGCAAAGTAATTTCAAACTAAATTTTCACCAATAATAGAATGTTATGATAGGCATAGTCTGCACCAAGCATTAAGGTAGCTCACAGACAAGTTCTTGAGAATCTATTCTGTTCTTGTGGTAGGGTATTATTTGGTTTGACATACACTATTTGCTAACTTACTGATATAAAATAGAAAAAGCTTGACACACCAGCACTTAGACCATGGATCAATGGGGATGTGTGACACAGAAAAGATAATTGCATTTGTAGCCATATCATTCATTTCTGCAAAACATTTTTGAAAGCTACTATGCTTAATATTTTAAGTGGAATGAAGTCTAGGCAAGAATTATAAGGCCTTACTACGGTACTTGATCATCAAATATACCTATTGGTATCAGAAAGTATGATCTGGTTATACCACACCAGACTATACTAATAATAACTAAAACAACAAAAAATATCATTAAAAAGACATCATAAGAATGCAAGGAAAGAAGACATTATGATATTTCAAGCTTTCAATTCTGGAAGTCCAGGAGAATTTTTGTAGGGGCTATTACAGGAAGAATAAAAGCACATCTTGCTTTGGATTATTTTTAAATTTGTGGTAAAATTATTATTGGGAGCTATCACTGAAGTTTGATGTTTTAGATATGGAGTATAGCAATGAAGGCTAGAGACAGTAAGTGGTAGCCATTTGCAGCGACCTGAGAGTTGTTTGTATTCCCAACTATCCTTTTCTTACTCCATTGTCACTGCCTTGAGGTTACTCAATCTCTGCTGGACAGCTGCAAATATCTCCTGTCTACTCTCCAGGTTTGCACATTAATCCCTTTCAATCCATCAGTTCTTTCAGCACCTGAGAGATCTCCTCAAATATAAATATGATTCATAGACATTTTGCAGCTGCACCCTAAATCTTAAACCATTTCAATACTTCTTAGATATTTGCCTGATTAAATATTAATCTGACTCATTTTTCCTATGTATATATTGTTTCCCAGAATAGACAACTATTACCAATTATTTGATTCTTCTCAGACGGTGCTGCTCTTTACCTAAAATGCAAATGATAATTAATGGTTTTTCCCCCAAATCTCCTAACTATAACAAATCACCTTTTAATTTTTGTGTGTCTTTAAATAAAACTTGGATGTGATTACTTATTGAACTCTGTTTCCAATATTGGTATGTATATGAACATAATACAAACATTTTTTCATACATGAGTATAGTAGTATAGTATAGGATTTTTAAGAGTCAAAAAAAAGCATATGGTCAGAGAGCTAGGTAATAAAATTACTGATAGTCATTTGTTCTTTCAACAATTTTTTAGAAAGAACTTGCTCTATGCCAGGCATAATTCTAGGCACTATTAGATAAAAGAATGAACGAAACAGATACAAGTCCCTGCCCTCAGGGCATACTTTAGTGGAATCAAAACTTTCACTGTTATGTTATTAATATGAACTGAATTGAATTGGTCTAATACACAGTGAATCATAGGACAAAGATGACTAAAAAGTGGGACTGAGAAGGCAAATAGGAATTTCAGTTTTTAAAAGCATGTTTCCCAAAAGGGCTAATCCATGAATAAGTAAGAGTTTAACCACCTCTAATTCTACACAAAGGAGAAGGGGATTCCATGACAATTATTCACATTGAATTCAAAGGTTTTCAGGAAGCAAGAACTGGGACCTTGTAAACTCCAGTACCTAGTACAGCACCTTATACAGAAGACTCAAATGTCAGCTAAAGGAGTAAAATGCCTATCTGTCATAGTTTATCTCAGTAGAATCAAACAGTGCCAGAGCAGTCATAACAACTTCTTGAATTGTTACTATTAACATGGAGGAAATTAAACAAAAGCAAATAAGTAAAAAGAAATGATTTTTCCTTCCTCTTAGCACTTGTGCCAAAACAACATAATCCAGGGGAATCTACTGGTTAACAACCCATATGAAACAACATCATTTCAACCCTTTTTTGAAAGAGAGAACAAAGGCCTAAGGCAATTTCAAAAAATCTCTTTGATCCTTCAAGAACTCAGTGGATTTAAGGAACTGGGCTTCCTTTCCTATGACTTTTTTTTTTTTTAATCCTAAACTAAGAGTAACTCACCCTTGTCATTTGTCTCAACTCAAAAAGTCACAATAAAAAGGCAGCAGCTCTTATCTACTCTTGATTATGGGATGTTATAAATCCCAAAGAGGAACCACTCAAGTAGAAAAAATCCAGCAACTTTATAGTATCTTCTTATCGTCAACCGGGTACAAAAGATCAAACCATGAAAAGCATCTTCCCACCTGGGATAATGTTTGTATGTGCATCATGTTGACGTAGTACTAGAGTGCTTTAAAAATTTAAACACAAGGTTTCATATAACTTTTTCAATCAAGTTCATGGCTTAGAACAAGTTTTTTAAAAATGCAAATATCTGAATGTCAATATCCTTTCCTGTCTACAATCTTTCATGAAGTATTTTCCAGGCTAACACCTGAACATCCTAAGTGTGACTCCATAAACAGATTCAAAAGCCCTACAATACCATGTGGAAGCCTTAACTTCACAGATATAAAAGGTACAAAAGAGGCTTGCAACAGTGTGGTTAGTCCTACTTGCTGACAGCGATAAGAGCAAGCAATGAATCGAGGGTGCCCTGAACGGAGCAAACGGGACCCCAACCGCTTCATCTCTAAGACACAATGAAAGCCTCCTCGCCTCTCTCCTACCTCCCCAGAGGTGGCCGTGCTCGTGCTCTCGGGAGGCGTCCGGCGGCAGCGGAGCCAGGTTTCCGGCGGGGTTCGGCCCGCCTCACCTTACAGACGTCCCCGTAGGTGCCGCTGCCGACCTCTGGATGGGCTCCTCGTCCTGCTGCGGGTCTCGCCTCAGGATATCCGCAGCGGGACGCAGCGGGGCCCCCATCTTCGCTCAGGGCCCGGGCCCGCCGGTTCTCCCCCGGTGTCCCAATTCCGGCCAACGAGGACGCGCAGCGCCGCTTCCCACCGTGGAGCCTCTGCGCGCAGACCCGCCCGAGGGGCGGCCCCACTCTGGGTTATGCGCAGAGCCCCAGAGCGACCGCGCCCTTCTCCCCGGCGCGCGCCCGCTGCCGCTCGGAGTCCCGCGCCGCCGCCACCCGCGCGCTGCACCAAGCGTCCTCCGGAAGGCGGCGGAGGCAGGTACTGTTACCGCTGCTGCCACACCACGCTCCCCACACGGGGCCAGTGGGTGGGAGCCGAGCAGCCCTGGACAGCTGGTTTTTACAGTCAAGCCACTCATTTAGTCTCTTCAAAAAGTGGTGCTGGCTGCACTCCCCCCTACGTGGGATCAGACACCCAGGGGAGTGAATCTCCCTGGCAATGTGGAATATGACTCCCAGGAAGGAATGTAGACCCTGCATCGTGGGATGGAGAACATCTTCTTGACCAAAAGGGGGACGTGAAAGGAAATGAAATAAGCTTCAGTGGCAGAGAGACTCCAAAAGGAGCCAAGAGGTCACTCTGGTGGGCACTCTTATGCAAAATATAGATAACCCTTTTTAGGTTCTAATGAATTGGAAGAGCTAGCAGTGAATACCTGAAACTATCAAACTACAACCCAGAACCCTTGAATCTTGAAGACAATTGTATAAAAATATAGCTTATGAGGGGTGACAATGGGACTGGGGCGGGGCATGAGGACCACACTCCCCTTTGTCCAGTCTGTGGATGGACGAGTAGAAAAATAGGGGAAGGAAACAAACAAACTGACAAGGGCACCCAGTGTTCTTTTTTTCTTTTTTTCTTTTTTTTTTTTTTTCACTTTGATTGTCCTTTTTCACTTTGGGTTGTTGTGCTTGTTGTTTTTGTATGTGTGCTAATGAAGGTGTCAGGGATTGATTTAGGTAATGACCATACAACTATGTAATGGTACTGTGAACAATCGAATCTACGATTTGTTTTATATGACTGCCTGGCATCTGAATATATCTCAATAAAATGAAAAAAAAATAAAAATAAATAAAAAAATGGTGCTTGGGTGAATTGGATATCCATATACAAAATAATGAAAAAGGATGCTTAGACCCCCTCACATGTTATGCAAAAATTTACTCAAAATACATCAAAGACCTAAAAATATAAGAACCAGTCCTATCAAACTTCTAGAAGAATACGTAGGGAAGAATCTTCAGGATTTTCTGCTGGGTTACGGCATCTTGGACTTTACAAACGGAACACAAGCAGCCAGTGAAAATAAAAAGATAAATGAGACCTGCTTGACTTTAAATATTTTGCACAACAAAGGACTTTGTCATGGATCTTGAAAGACACCTTATTTAGTGGGAAAAAATATCAGGAAACCACATTTTCAATAAGAGTTTAATATCCAGATTATATCATGAAATCCTACAACTCAACAATAAGACAAACAGCCCAAATGAAAAATGGGTAAAAAGAACTATTGTGCAATCTCACTCATACGAAACAATTAGAATAAGCAAACTCATGGAGTTAGAATCTAGAATCTAGTTTACCAGGGGATAGATTGGGGTGGGTAATGGTGAGCTGGTGCTTCATTTCTACAGAATTTCTGTTTCGGTTAGTTGTCAAGGTTTGGAAGTGGATGGCAGTGATGGTAGATAATTATAGTGAGTGTAATTAATAGCACTGAATTGTGTTTGTGAATGTGACTGAAAGGGGAAGTTTTGGGTCATGCATGTTATGATTGAAAGTTAGAAGATAAAACATGGAACAGTATAACACAGTGAACCCTGTCACAGAAAATAGACTGGGGTTAGTAGTGCAAGTATAAGAATATCCTTTCATGAATTAGAGCACAAGTAGGACATTAATGCAAGGTGTGAATAACAGGGTGGTATATGGGAAAAAATACACCTAATGTAAGCAATGGACTATACTTAATAATAGTATTTTAATATTGTTTCATGAATTGTGACAAACATACCATAATAATGCAAGGTGTCAATAATGGGTATATGGGACCATTCTATTTTTTACATGACTTTCTTGTAAACCTACAACTTCTCTAATTAAAATAGTAATAAAATGTTTTACAATAAATGAAAAATATGTCTACTGATCTCATCCTTAGAAATAAAGTTGATGAGAAGTTTCAATACAAGTACAGAAATTCTTAATCTAAATTTCTGTACTTTTCTTTTGAAGAGTACTGATTTAGAGCTCTACTGTGTTTAAATGCCTGGGGCAAATGCAGTGTCCATTTCCTCATTAAACTTCATAACTAACATTGAGAACTTACTCTTCTCAAGGAATTTTGCATACATTAACTAATTTAATCTTCATTAAAAGGTAAACATATATTGGCTATTGCTGAAAACAGTGAGTAACAGTAATAAATATCAGACACAGACAATGGGGTTTGAGAGTCCCATGCTCAGCATTTTGCTAAGTTATCTATCCAGGGGTAGTAAAAAAAATTGTAAATAGAACAAAGGACCAATAATGGATCTTTCTTACAAGCAAGGACACCTGTATAACATAGAAGTAAATGCCTTCAAGGGGAGTATTTTATGTCATACTATAGTTTTTATGTTTTATGTATTTTATTGCTTTACCCCTTGTGCTTCCCAGACCAGTCAGAATTTCTAGAAAATGACCAGTTCCACCATGGTGACTGAATTTCTCCTAGTGGGTTTTTCTGGCAGTAGAAACTAAGGTTTCTGCATTCCATATTATTCCTACTGATGTAATTCACCACGCTGTTAGGTAATCTTCTCATTGTCATTGCCACCACCACTGATTAGGACCTTCACACACCCCTATACTTCTTCCTCAGGAAACTGTTCATTGTAGACATGTGTTACATTTCTGCCACTGTCCCCAGTGAATGCCTGTGCCAAGTCTCTCAGTGAAGAAAGGACCATCTCAATGGTCCATCTCAATGTGTTTTGCTTAACTGATAGGATTGGATTCAAATGAAAGAAATAGATGCTTTCACCCTATTTTTAGAATTCAAAAGCTAATTTTATTACTATTAGCAAAATCAAGAAAATATTTAAAAAATTAAATGATTATTATTAAGTGACTAGTTCAAATATTACAGAAATAGAACAAAAGAGAAAGAATAAGAATACATCATCAGTCAGGCAGGAGCATTCAAGGGTTTAAAAAGCAACACACCGGGAAGTCTTTCACTCTGTGGCTGTCCCTGCAGTCCTGAAAGGGATTTCATCAGTCATACACAGTTCTTCCAGCTTGCAGACAAAGGCTTCAGGGAAACCAAGAGGGGCTTTTCCTTTTAAAGCCCAAAATGCATTTGTCATAATTAAGAGTGTTCCCTTGAAGGTGAAGCTGGCCAGACTCCAGTGTCCAATGCATGACTACCTCATGGTGTTGCTGGTGTTATCTAGGATGCTGTGTTTGTAAGGGTGCCAGTTTGAATGTATTATGTCCCCCCAAATGCCATTATCTTTGTTGTAATCTTGTGTGGGAAGATGTTATCAGTGTTGATTAACTGATTAACAGTTATTCTTTGAGTGTTTCTTGGGAGATGTGTCCCACCCAACTGTAGGTGGTGACTCTGATGAGATAATTTCCATGGAGGTGTGGCCCCACCCATTTAGTGTGGGCCTTGATCAGTGGAGCCATATAAATGAGCTGACAAGCAGAAGGAACTCAGTGCAGCTGTTGGGTAACATTTTGAAGAGGCACTACAGCCAAGGACACTTTGAAGAAAGCACAGGAGCTGCATGCAGATGAGAGACAGTTTGAAAATGGCCGTTGAAAGCAGACTCTTGCTCTGGAGAAGCTGGAAGAGGACAAAAATCCCAAGTGCAACTAAGAGTGACATTTGTGAGGAGCTGCAGCCTAGAGAGGAACATCCTGGGAGAAAGCCATTTCAAAACCAGAACTTTGGAGCAGACGCCAGCCACATGCCTTCCCAGCTAACAGAGGTTTTTCAGATGCCATTGGCCATCCTCCAGTGAAGGTACCTGACTGTTGATGAATTAACCTGGACACCTTAAGGCCTTAAGACTGCAACTGTGAAACCAAATAACCCCCCTTTTATAAAAGCCAATCCATTTCTGGTGTTTTGCATTCTGGCAATATTAGCACACTAGAACTCTAAGGATATGGAACACTAAGTTTTATGCACATGTTTTCATGGACCTCTATAATTTCACATTATATATTAACCTTTGGGTGAGGCCACTGGGACACGCTCTGCAGCATTCCTGCTCCTCAGCATGTAAGCTTCCAGAATCCTTTACATATGTGCCTATACTTTTGGTCCCTGGTCCCGTGGTCACACACTGGAAGCAATTTTGATTTTATGAGTGGGATGAGGAATAAGGGATAAACGCATCAGGAGACAAAGGCAACAGCAATAACAACAACTAAAGCAAATTATTATACAAACGACACTACTTCCCACAGCGAGCAGACCAGTATGCCACGTAGGAGATAGAGCAGAAAACCATTTGTTGTGTTTGAACAATATGTTTTTGCAGTTGTTGCATCACATTAATGATATTTTTGGAGTAATCAAGTATATATACACAGCATTTAGTTTGCAGCACAGCACATAGGCCACCTCTGGCTTCTATTAGCATATCAAAGCCATTCTATTTTGTAATACAACTGTCCACATTTGTGTTGTTTCTTCAGTCAATAAAGTGATACTATTTTGAGAGGCATTTAAAGCAGCAGCTATGTGCAAGCTTAAGGCATCTACTTGCTTACTAAGAACTATGGTAGAGGCTTTTGGTAGAAAAATGCTTAAAGTATAAAACCACCATGCAGTTCATTTGATTCGATGGTGACTAAGAACAGCTCCCCAGCTATCAGGTTGGGGAGGCAGACAGGTGTGAGTAGTTGCAGGTAAATATGGCCACCCTGAGGAACATAGTCCAGTCCAGTTGTAAGAGAGATATCTCCATCCATAATTTTCACATATCCACAAAGCTCCCCATGGTGCTGCTGTCACATGAGTGTGAGAGGTATTGGGGAAATTATAGATTTTACTAGTGATGTTAGGGCAAAGCTCTTTGGGCAAAATTCCTACAGTTACATTACTATATCCTGTGTTTTGTATACATAAGGGGAAAATACCACTAGGTTTTACAGGAAAAGCTGGTTCTAAATATAAACCATTCTATACTCTGTGTGTTAGGGGTGTTACTGTTTGAATAATTTTTTGTCTTCCTTCAGCAAAGATATGTTTGTGGGATTCATTGAAAACTTGGAGACCCCAGTGAGGTTGATAATGAGTCCAATTATCTAACCAAAGTCGGTTCTGAGAAATTAGCATGGTGGGTTACCCAGGTGAGACCTTCTTCAGTGGCAGCTGGAAATTCAGTCTAGACCCAATGGTCAGATTGATTGTAGATTCAGGTGACAGAGTGTGTCCATTCTAACAGCATATTTCCAGATATCAAAGCAGGTATACAGCAACAAAGATAAAGCTATTCTCAAAAAGAACAATCAGTTATAGGTACATTAATCCATTCTTCCTGTCCTGGAATCATTACTGACACTGTATTTTCAGGTCCATGGGCAATTATTTCTCCAGCCAGCATTGGTGTATTAGGGTGTTGGAGCCATATTTGGCACCAGTTATATTATCAGTAGAACCAAATCCAGCTGTTCCTCCAAGAGTGGACTTAGTGGGTGGACTTTCTTCAGAAAATATGCTTGTTTTATAAGGCAAGGTTAACAATTCAGCAATTCTGTCACCTTCTTGAACAATTAAACCAGAATTCCCACAATTATAAGCCATTATCTTTATTTCTCATTGATAATCATTGTCTACTATCACTCCCATAATTCGTAAAACTTTCAGTGCCAAACTCCTCTGAGGAGCTATCCATACAAAATGTTCAGGCCATAATTGAATACCTATCCCAGTATTAATGATAGGAATATCATTTATTTTAAGGCACTTATTCTCTACTGAGAAGAGAGCAAATCCAGCTGTCCCATAAGCATCTCAAAAAGGTTTTTGCCCTTGTTAAATTTTCAACAAACAAAAGTAGGATTAGTGGTTGTTTGAACAGCTTTAATTTGAAGGTTAGGGGTAATCATATCTGTTAAAGGTGTCTGTCCTTCTGTGATTTGATGGTTATTTAAAATTAATAGATTATCATTTATTATCCTTTCATTTTCCATAAGAATAATTGCCATGTTGTTTTTTTTTTTTCATTTTATTGAGATATATTCAGATGCCAGGGAGTCATATAAAACAAATCGTAGATTCGATTGTTCACAGTACCATTACATAGTTGTATGTTCATTACCTAAATCAATCCCTGACACCTACATTTAGCACACATACAAAAACAACAAGCACAACAACCCAAAGTGAAAAAGGACAATCAAAGTGAAAAAAAAGAGAAAAAAGAAAAAAAGAACACTGGGTGCCCTTGTCAATTTGTTTGTTTATTTCCTTCCCCTATTTTTCTAATCGTCCATCCACAGACTGGACAAAGGGGAGTGTGGTCCCCATGCCCCGCCCCAGTCCCATTGTCACCCCTCATAAGCTATATTTTTATACAATTGTCTTCAAGATTCATGGGTTCTGGATTGTAGTTTGGTAGTTTCAGGTGTCCACCACCAGCTACCCCAATTCATTAGAACCTGA
>PVKY010010467.1:0-12622 GCA_004027775.1 Bradypus variegatus
TCCTGTCTTTTCCTATCTGTCTGTAGTGCTCTCTTTAGTATTTCCTATAGAGCAGGTATCTTGTTCACAAATTCTCTCATTGTCTGTCTGTCAGAGAATATTTTTAACTCTCCCTCATATTTGAAGGACAGTTTTGACAGACACAGAATTCTTGGTTGGTGGTTTTTCTCTTGCAGTATCTTAAATATATCACCACACTTCCTTCTTGCCTCCATGGTTTCTACTGAGAAATCCACACATAGTCTTATCAAGCTTCCTTTTATGTGATGAATCGCTTTTCTTTTGCTGTTTTCAGGATTCTCTCTGAGTCTTTGATGTTTGATAATCTGATTATTAAGTGTCTTGGCATAGGGTCTATTCAGATCTGTTCTGTTTGGAGTACGCTGTGCTTCTTGGATCTGTAATTTTATGTCTTTCATAAGAGCTGGGAAATTTTCATTGATTATTTCCTCTATTATTGCTTCTGCCCTTTTTCCCTTCTCTTTTCCTTCTGGGACACCCATGACATGTATATTCGTGTGTTTCATGTTGTCATTCAATTCCCTGAGACATTGCTCATATTTTTCCATTCTTTTCCCTGTCTGTTCTTTGTGTGTAGAATTTCAGGTGTCTTATTCTCCAGTTCCTGAGTGTTGTCTTTTGCCTCTTGAGATCTGCTATTGTATGTCTCCAATGTATTTTTCATCTCTTGTGTCATGCCTTTCATTTCCATAAATTCTGCCAGTTATTTTTCCAAACTTTCGATTTCTGCCTTATGTTTGCCTAGTGTTTTCTTTTTAGCCTTAGTCTCTTTTGTTATGTCTTCCGTGAACTCGTTGATTTGATTTGATTTAGCATATCTCTTTGAAAATCTTTAATTGATTGTTTCATTAAAGTGAAACAATATCTCAGCTGTATCTTGATTGAGGTGTAAGTTTGTTCCTTTGACTGGGCCATATCTTCGTTTTTCCTAGTATAGATTGTAGTTTTCTGTTGTTTAGGCATCTGGTTTCCTTGGTTACCCCAGTCGGATTTTCCCAGACCAGAATGTGTTTAGGTCTCAGAATAGGGTTATTTTCAGGGTTTATCTTAGAGGAATGACCGAGTATCCTATGCGGTCTCCAGTCACTGTGCTTTTCCTAATGTGCCCAGCAGGCGGCACCTGTCAGCCTGTCACTCCTGACTGGTCTAAGGAGGTGTGGCCTCCTTAGTTTCTGTTTTGCCTGTTTTCCCCCAGGCTCTGGGGTCTGGTTCTGAAAGGGAATCTGGACCCCACCTCTTTACTCTTAGGGAAGATACACCCCCTAGGGATTTATCATCTGCATTTGAGTAGTCTCTCTGACTCTGTTATCTCCACGCCTGTTTGGGTCAGAGTGCTGCGAACTAAAAATGGCTGTGGCTCTCTCTTCTGAGCCCCTCAGGTTGAAAGAGAGGAAACAGGACAGAACCCCCCACACACACACACTTAGAGCCAGTACACTGCCCCCCAGTTTCACTCACTGGCCAGAGATAACACCTGGTCTTCTGGGCTCCCCCTCCCAGGACAGATGCGTCTTCTGGTTCTTTAATGTCAGTCATTAAAAGCCTCTGTCTGCTTTTTGGGGGTTTGTAGCTTATATTCAGCAGTCCACATTTGTTAATTAAAACTCCTGTTGGAGCTCAGCTGAACTATATTTGCTAGATCAGAGAGTGCTGCTAGTTTCTACCACAGCAAGGTTTTACAGCTCAGCCTGCCATGGGGTGAGGGGGCTCTCAGCACAGTTCCACAGCTTTTACTTACAGATTCCATGCTGTGATCTCAGGCACTCCTCCCAATGCAGGTTGGTGTACGATGTGTGGACAATCAAGGTTGTCCCCCAGCAGTTATTCCAAATTATTTACTAGTTGTTCCTTGTTGATTAGTTGTTCCAGGGGAGTAACTTAAAATTCCACTCCTCTCTATGCTGCCATCTTGCCCCTCCCCTCCACCTGCACTTTGATAGCTATAGAAGCTTCTCTCCTTACAAGTGAGCTCAGTTCTGAGCATCGTTGCATGAGTCTGGAGGAGCCTCTACTCCAGGTACAGCCACAGCATGTGCTCTTCCTCTGGCCCCAGCCGCCTTGGAGCCTGGGAGCTGCCAAGCACAGGAGCCCTGCTCCCAGCAGTAAGGCATGGAGGACACACACTGGGCTCTGCTCCGTACTTGCTTACCTTCTCTCAACCCAGGTTTTTTACCTGGAAAATGATTTGTACTCTACTTTCCCAAATAGCAGTACTTTACAAATTTTGGGTTCTCTGATCGTATAGTTTTCCTGCATAGGTGGTACGTACATTCTAGATTAATGCAGTCCTTATGGGTGAGGTTTTGCAGCCACATAGTATTTCAGAATCTCAGATTTAGAAGTGTTTTTTTATACTTTCCCCTTAATGCCCTCCCTATTCTCCCAGAATATGACTAATACGGCACTCTCTGCTGATCAACTGCTGTTGTCTGTTGTTCCTAGTGAGAGGAAGGAACATATTGTCTCAGGGCTAACGTTTAATGATGGTGACTCAACAAAGAGAGTTTCCTCCCCTTTAGCAGGGAAGACGCCTGCTGTCAATATTCCATTCAGATGAGGGAACATCTGGAACAGGGATCTGAGCAGGAATGACAGAAAATGTGAGACAGGACCCGGATTCCTCTTACCCCTTCGTGTAGCCGGGGGTAGTGACTTCTCACCAGAGGACCGCATGAAGGGGAGAGCCTGATAAAGGGGCAGGCGTAGCTTCTACTAGAGTGCCAGCCTCTTTCTGTGGTTCTGGTGGAAGGTCAGCAGCCTTTACGCTTAGCCTGTTGGATCACATTTCCTGACCTTACATGAGTGGCCACACAGCACTTAGCACCATGTTCAGATGACTAGATTGGGGGCTACTGCGTGGTTTAATAGCCCCAAATGAGTTAAATTCAAGAGTATTCGATGGGTACTTTAAACAGGACAGTACAAAATAAAGGTGGTGAAGGCCCACATGTGAGCAGTAGATCATTTCTCAAATATATACTGTATTCTATTCACACAACATACAGAAAGGATATATTTACAGGGTCTTATTCAGTGTGTCTGTACCTTACCTACTGTTTGAAATGCTAAAAAATAGATTTGCTATAGGATTCTTTTAATTAGTTTCTCTACTCCATATTTCTTGATTCTATTTATAGAAACTTAATTTATCTACATAGTTCAGGGCACATCTGTTGTGTGACACTTCCCACCCTGAGCAACCCATATTCGTGGGTAAACATAGGGACTTCCTGCTGTGTCATTCCTTCTTCTTATGTCAGGGTAGGCATTTTTATGGATAGCATCAGAAAAAAAGCTTCTTCACACATTTTAAAATTAAGTTTTATGATTGGGTACTTCAGGCACATGGTCCAAACTCAAGAGTATGTTCATTGAAAAGCCCTGATGGCACCTTAGCTAACAGACAACCAGCAGGCTACCCTGTAGCACCCACCAGCGGCTTGGGTTTCTTTCCAGAAACATTGGAGATGCTTTTTATAACTTGGGTAAACATCCCAGCTTTCCCCCCAGGCAAACACATGTCCGTCCATAGCAGGTGCATTTTATATGCAAAAGGATTGGATGAGCGCAGATATATTGCTTATTCTGACCTGGTTTCACACCACTGTTTTGTAAGCAGCTTGTTTTTCTAATTTCCTTCCAGTGACAGGAGCCTCTGGTGTCCCGGAGAATAACCCACCTTGTACCGTGAACATCCCTATTGCTCCGATCCACAGCTCGGCCCAGGCGATGTCCCCCACTCAGAGCATAGGCCTGGTGCAGTCCCTGCTGGCCAACCAGAATGTGCAGTTGGATGTCCTGACCAATCAAATAACAGCCGCAGGCACAGCTGAGCACACCGCCGACAGTGCCGCACAATACCCAGTCTCCAACCGCTACTCCAGCCCCGGGCAGGTGATCTTTGGAGGTGTGGAAATGGGCCGCATTATTCAAAGCCCACCTCAGTTGTCTCTGCCACCACCGCCACAGGGGGCAATGCAGCTGTCCATCATGGACCATGGAGACCGAGACCACGAGCACCTGCAGAAGGCAGCCAGGACCCTGCGGCCCACCCCCCAGCTGGCAGCAGAGGGGGATGCATTGGTCTTCAGTGCTCCCCAGGAGGTCCCAGTGAATAAGATGAATCCTCCACCCCCTTACCCAGGAACCATCCCTGCTGCCCCCACCACAGCTGCACCTCCTCCCCCGCTGCCTCCACCCCAGTCCCCTGTGGATGTCTGCTTGAAGAAGGGCGACTTCTCCCTCTACCCCACATCGGCACGCTACCAGACCCCGCTAGGCTACGAGAGGATCACCACCTTCGACAGCAGCGGCAACGTGGAAGAGGTGTGCCGGCCCCGGACTCGGATGCTCTGCTCCCAGAACACCTACACCCTCCCGGGCCCAGGCAGCTCCGCCACCTTGAGGCTCACAGCCACTGAAAAGAAGATCCCACAGCCCTGCACCAGTGCAACCCTGAATCGGCTGACGGTGCCTCGCTACTCCGTCCCAACGGGGGACCCACCCCCTTATCCTGAAATTGCTAACCAGCTGGTCCAGGGGCGGGCTGCTGTGCAGAGCCAGGATAGCAGCCTCATCCACGCCACCCTGCGGAGGAGCAACCGCGAGACCACCCTCAGAATGGCTCAGCTTGTGGACGGCCAGCGAGCCACTCTGCAGCACCCGCCGAAGCCCAGGAGCAGTGTGGTGGCAGCTCAGTTCCCAGCGCGGCCCCTACCAGCCCTGTACACCTGTAGTCAGTGCAGCGGTGGCCCTGGGGGGGGCGGGGCCAGCGGGGGCAGTGGCGGCTCGTCTGGCGTGGGCCTGGGCAGTGGCCTGGCAGGCGGCGGCGTGCAGCCAGACCTCAGTGCAGGGGCCAGTGCCCAGCCTGGCTTGGCCTTGGCCCACTCGGTCAGCAGCCCCCCCTTGACCTCACAGTCCTCCTACAGTCTCCTGAGCCCACCTGACAGCTCTCGGGACCGGATGGACTACGTCAATTCAGCCTTCACTGAGGATGAAGCTCTGTCCCAGCACTGTCCGGTCGAGAAGTCCTTGAGGCACCCTACGCTAACTGAAGCTGCTGTCACCGTGAAACGGCCACCCCCTTACCAGTGGGACCCTGTGCTGGGTGAGGACGTTTGGGTTCCTCAGGAAAGGACCGCACAGACGTCAGTGCCCAACCCCTTAAAACTGCCACCTCTGGTGATAGGTCAGAGCCAGCACCTGGAGGTGTCCCGAGTGCCCTTTGCTTCCCCCAAGTCCCCAGCCAGCCCTACTGCCACTTTCCAAACAGGTTATGGGATGGGAGTGCCATATCCAGGAAACTATAATAACCCCCCTTTGCAGGGAGTGCAGCCTCCCTGCTCCCCAAAAGACGCCCTGTCCCCAACGCAGTTTGCACAACAGGAGTCTGCTGTCGTCCTTCAGCCAGCATACCCCCCCAGCCTCTCCTACTGCACCTTGCCCCCCATGTATCCAGGAAACAGCACCTGTTCTAGTTTACAGCTGCCACCTATCGCCTTGCACCCGTGGAATTCCTACAGCGCATGTCCTCCCACGCAGAGCCCCCAGGGCACACTGCCCCCCAAGCCACACTTAGTGGTGGAGAAGCCCATTGTGTCCCCACCTCCTCCTGACCTCCAAAGCCACCTGGGTGCAGAGGTGATGGTAGAGACTGCAGACAGCTTCCAGGAAGTTCTTTCCCTGACAGAAAGCCCCATCCCCCAGCGGACTGAGAAATTTGGGAAAAAGAACCGGAAGCGCTTAGATAGCCGAGCAGAGGAAGGAAGTGTTCAGGCCATCACAGAGGGCAAAGTGAAGAAAGAGGCCAGGACTTTGAGTGACTTTAATTCCCTTATTTCCAGCCCCCGCCTGGGGAGGGAGAAGAAGAAAGTGAAGAGTCAGAAAGACCAGCTGAAGTCGAAGAAGTTGAATAAGACCAGCGAGTTTCAGGACAGCTCAGAGAGTGAGCCTGAACTGTTCATTGGTGGGGACGAGCTGATGAACCAAAGCCAGGGCAGTAAAAAGGGGTGGAAAAACAAGAGGAATTTGAGGACAGCCAATGAGCTAGATGAGTTCAAGTGCCGGAAAGCGAATGAGAAGGAAGATGGGCGGCTGGGCAGCCAGGGCTTTGTGTACGTGATGGCCAACAAGCAGCCACTGTGGAATGAGGCCACCCAGGTGTACCAGCTGGACTTTGGGGGGCGGGTTACCCAGGAATCGGCAAAGAATTTCCAGATTGAGTTGGAGGGGCGGCAGGTAAGGACACTGTGGAGCAATGGCCACTTTGTTTTTAATATCCAAGGGCATGGCCAGAATGTCTCCTCCTCATCCCGGCAGGTCTCTGTAGATTTTTTTCACTGGGTGGCTTTCCCCTCAAGGAGTACTTTCAAAAGGCCAAATGGGAAATGGGGAAAACAGCTCATCTCTCCTAGGGAGAGCCAGTTGGGGTTATGCTTTTCCATGTGCCCATTGCTCTCTTTTATTTTTAATCAAAATAATGTGTGTACTGATTTTTTAAGTCAAATAAATCCTACAAGACCTGTAAGGAAAAATAGCAGTCCCCAATCCTACCCCATTCCTGATACCTGCTCTCCCAGAGGCAGGTGCTTTCAGCTCCTGTCTGTTCCTTTTGGATATTTTCCACCATATTGGTAAAGAACATATCTATACTTTTTTTCTAATTACTAGAACATTTTAGGTTTACAGCAAAATCTTGCATAAAATACCGAGTTCCTATAGATGACCCCCACACACACGTGCACCCTTTTCCCTATTAGTGTATCTTTGTTACAATTGATGAAACAGTATTATTATAATTATGCTATTAAGTATAATCCATAGTTAACACTAGGGTTCACTCTTTGTGTTGTACAGCTCTATTATGTTGCTTTTTAAATTTTTATTCTCGTAGCACATATGCAACCTAAAATTTCCCATTTTATCTATTCAGATATACAATTCACTGATATTAATTATATTCATAATGTTGGGCCACCATCACCACCATCCATTATCAAAACTTTTCCATCACCCCAGACAGAAACTCCATACCAATTTCTGTACTTCTTCATACTGATTTTTCAATTTTGGGCATCATGTGTTGACTTTTGCCTTAAGTAGATGAGGGTTTAGATTTCTTCACAACCACCTCTCCTCTCCCCAGTGCACACCCACACATGTACCCAAATATGAGCTGTCACTTTCCCTTTTTTCTCAGTTAAATCAATAATCATTTACCTTACTATGCCAATAAATATATTCACAGCTGAACCATTAAAATGGTCTGATTATATTCCCTTTTGTATACAGATTTTTTCCCTAGACACAATTGCCTATTTTTTTCCTTTGTGGTTGTTGGTAGTTTGCTTATTTCTTGTGTATTTAGTATCAAGTTATTACCCAGTTCTTTTACAGAATGTGAATATGTTCTTGGTACAATTAAGACATTGAGGAATTTTTCAGTTCTTGCTGGTCCAATCTGGAATGGTTGCTCTAGCCCTGCTACATAGCTATTATTCTGATATGTCCCTTCTCCACCATCTTGGGAATTCCTTCCACCTGTCTCATGTTTAAATTCTCATTTTGATTAATTCACTCAACAGATACTTACTTAGCACCTACTTATAATGCCTGGTAATCCTCTAAATCAGGGGCCAGCAAACTGTGGCCCACAGGCTAATCTGGCCTGCTACCTGTTTTTGTAAATAAAGTTTTGTTGGCACACAGCAGTGCCCACTCCGGTAAGTACTGCCTATGGCTGCTTTCACACTACAACAGCAGGGCTGCAAAATTGTGGCAAAGACCATATGACCCCCATAGCCTCAAATATTTATTACCGGCCCTTTACAGAAAGTTTACCAACCCCTGCTTTAAGTGAGAGCAATGGACACAACAGAGACTGTCCCTCCCCTCATGGAGTTTATATTTTTGTGGGAGAAAGACCATGAACAAATAAATATATAATAAGATATAATATAATAGGGTAATGGTAAATGAGGCAACAAATAAAGCCAAGTAAGGAGATGGGGCAGTTTCACAGAGGTGGCTGAAGCCCCTCTGAGGCAGCGATACTAAATACGCAAGAAATAAGCAAACTAACAACCACAAAGAAAAAAACAGGCAACTATGTCTAAGGAAAAAAATTCTATATAAAAAAGGGAATATAATCACACCGTATTAAGTGGGACAATTACAATTGGTTGCCATCCTTCTTAAGTCTCTCTTGATGTAGAGTTTCTCCTTCTTTTTTTTTCTTTTTCCTTCCTGTTTTCTTGGTGAAGAAACCACCTCATTTGGCCTGTGGTGTTTTCCACGTTCTGAATTTTGTTCTCTGTCTCTCTTTGTGGTGTTTAACATATGCTTCTCTTCCTTACTTTCTACAAACTGGTTATTAGATCTGGACACTTGTTCAGATTCAGAGTCACTTTTGTTGGCAGTATCTCATAGATGGTGATTTCTGCTTCTGTCAGGCACTCAAGCCTCATTGCCCCTGTGTCCAGCACTTTTTCCCCTCTCACGCTTTTGCTGTCCCCGCACAGGTGATGCAGTTTGGAAGGATCGACGGCAGTGCATACATTCTGGACTTCCAGTACCCCTTTTCCGCTGTGCAGGCCTTTGCCGTGGCCCTGGCCAATGTGACTCAGCGCCTCAAGTGAGAAGACCGATGCAAGGAGGAGAGAGAGATTCAGAGGAGCCTTTCAGAGGTCTGGTCCCGAGATGCCAGAGGAGCCTGCACAGGCCGGGGGTGCCTGGGAGGCCCAGAGATGGCTCAAAACTGGAAATATCTGTTAGGCCCCAGTGGAGGGCATGGAAGTGTAATCATTTTCATTTATTTGGACCTTTATTATTTTTTATTGTCTTTCTTTTCTTCTTCCTTTTACACAAAAACAAAATACAGTGGAGTGGTGTTAGGAAGCAACGAGTGTGAGCCACCTGGTGTTCTTTTAGGAAATTTTGCTTTGGTTTGTGGTAATGGTTCTGGATTGCTTATGGTTCCACAGGGAAAAGGGCCCTTTAGAATTAGGATAGATTGCCTCGGAGCCAGCTGTTCTAGGCATGGCGAGTGTGCGTTATTTTTCATTCTCTACAACATCTAGTTTGTATTATTCCTGCAACATCACCACTAGTGTAAAAACTAAAAACTTTTTAAAAAAAAAAAACACATCCAAAAATCCTGAAGATACAGGTTCTTTTGGGGCAGCAGTTAGTTTATACATATTCTCTTAGCCCCCAAAAGATGACTTGATTAATGAAGGGTGTTTTGGCAAATGCACTTGTTTGATTAATAAAAGTAGGCCTTTTATAGGGGTGCTCCTACAGGTGTGAGCACAGTCACTTGAGGGTGTGGAGGGAAGGGACCACGGGCGAGTGCAGGGCCCCCACAAGTTGAGGCGCGTTCAAAGGGCTCTGCGCTCACACAGGTGCTTTTATAGTGTGGCTTGGACAGTACAAGGGCTACACCCCTCTTCTGAGGATGTTTACATTGAAAGACTCCGCTAGTTGTATAATACGTCAAAATGCCATAGGTCTTCTGACGATCATTCACTGATTGACTTTGGGAGAAAGTAGAGACAAAAATGGTAAGACCCTGGCCGGGCACGGGAGACGACAGTGACGGTCTCAGCTGGTGCTGTGGTAGCTCACCAGGTACCCTCTTGCTGAAAAACAACCTTTAACACCCCCCACGCCTTATTTTTTAATCTAGAAAATCTTACCTTTGCTCCAGTTACGGTTCCTGGACTCACTTTCCCATCAGATATCACTGTTCTACACTTTCTAAAACTGTCGACAGTACTTGATTTGAAACCATTTCTTCCCTCTTGCCAGCTGCATTAAAGCTCACTTGACTGGAAATGTCTTCCATCAGAGTAGAAATTGTAGCCTAAAAATTTTGAAATATTTACCAGGGTATTAAAAATCGAAGAGTGTGGTCAAGTCTTTGACAAACATTCCTTAATCTTTCCTAATAAGAAAAAAGTTGTTTATTAATAACTCTACAGCTGTTTACTGAGCAGGTAAACCACTGGGAAAAACTGTTAAAATTACAGTACTTAACATAGTGGGTTAACTCACCACCTTGCTCTTAAACTGCAAATCAGTCAGTCACTCCATCCGATACACTTTTCCTGCTTTGGGCCCTGACAAGACCCAGTTAACCATTTGCAGTTATTCTTATCTGTGAGGGTGCTTAGGGCAGGAGCACAAGAACTGTCTACTGGTTTAGAGTCCTACATCTGGATGTTGGAAAACAGATAACTGGAAGGTGCCCGGAAAAGCATTTTCAAAATAAATTTTTTTAATCCCCATTTTGGTCTGTAAGCATGAGGAACTACTGTGGCATAAATACTAGAAAAGAACCTGGCCCATTCCTTTCCCGGAGTACATGATGTCATACCCTATTCCCTCCAGACCCCAAAGAGACAGACACTGATGAAGTTTTTAAATCTGATGAGGGATGTCTGCCAGCTAATACCCAGAGTATCCCATTTGATATTTAAAAATATTGAACCCAATTTTAGGTGGGTAAATTCTTCCAGAAAGAATTTAGCGATGTATTCAGAATTATCAAATTCTTTTGTATGAGTTTCTGTAGCTTGATAGGTGTTTCAATGCTTATTATTAGTTGTGCAATAAAGGTCATAGCTTATTTCTAAAATAATTTAAATGCAGTTCCCCTGTTTTATTGTCCAAAAGATAATTATTTATCTTGCTTTTAACTGTTTTTAGGAATTATTTTGTTACTATATATTGGTGAGTTATGCCTGTTTCATTATTTATTTAGAAAAAATAGTATCTTTGTAATGACTTCTTTGGTAGCAATGTATTTTGCTGCAAGAAATAAAGGATATGATACAAGGGATTTTGCTGGACAATTTGCAACTTTTTCTAATTGGGAAAAATCCCTATTAATCCTTTAAAAAATAATTTTCCTTGTCTTTTGTGGTAACAATTTATAGAAAGATTTCTTTACGATAACATATACTAAAGTAGTAATATTTCCCCTTCTATTGAAAATTTTATTTTTAATTAGAAGTAGAGGGTGATGTGAAATGAAGAGGAAAGTCATTTTAGAATGAGAGTGGCAAAGGAAGGAATATTGAGTAATATGTTTCCACTTGTTAAGTTCTGGTTGATTTTTGAGATAAAGACCACAAAAGGATACATTTTAGAATTTTTCTTGAGAAAATATAGAGGGAAATCCTTGGAATCAAAACTACAAATACATCTGTGAAGAGCGAATAGATATTTATAGCAAATAGTGAACGAAACTTAATAAATTCTTAGCTCAGTCCCTAAAAGGCATTTTCCCAGCAGTAACCCAGCCTCGTCTCTGCTCCAAGAGACCAGGAGGAGGGTATAATCTTATGCCAAAATAACATTCATGTCTGCAGCAGTTAAGTTAATGGTGATTATTTTACTTTAAAAATTCTTTTCAGTCATCTCAAATTATTAAATACTACTAAAGTCAGTTCTTTGAGCACAGAATACTAAGTACTTCATATTCACTAATAGCAATTTATAATCATTAAGATACCTCATTAAATCCTTAAATTTAAAACCATTAGTCCAGTAAAAAATGAACTACAGAAAGAATCCATGACTTTTTGAGGGAAGTGGTAAATTAATAAACCTACGAAACCAATTTTAAATGTGTTTAAACTCTAACCTCATCAGACCAAAGGCACAGATTTCTGTACAGTATGCCCATTAAATGTATATGATGACAAAATTTGGGACCAAGGAAGCTCAAAGCTCTGATGTCAGTGTAAAGCAAAGGGTTTTATCTGTGGCCTTTGCCCCTTGTACATTGTCATCTCGAGGACATGCAGAAGCTTGCATGTATGTCTTGTAACAGTATAGCAGAAGGTCTGGAGGCCCTGGTGTCGAGCCTGCTGTGCCCCAAAGTTGCAGGGTGAACTTGGGCCAAGTCCCTCAGGCTCTCTGGACCTCCCTTTGTCCATGGGTAAAGTGAAAGAGACAGCCTGGACCATCTTTGAACTCCCTTCCAGTTCTAACAACCTGAGGTCTCAAAATGTGTTTCATTACTCCACTTTTCAAACTGAGAATGTTTTAAAACAATGCCTTTTTGTAAAGAAATATTTCTTTTCCTTTGTTAATGAGCTACCTAATAAATATAACCAATGCAGTTTAAATATTTTTAGAAAGTTTGCCTCTAGAAACAAATGTATTTGGAATCCTGTTCTCATAAAATTCCACAAAAGTGTTGATTCCAGATAAGATGGATTCTCCATATGAGTGTGGCCTGCTCACGCCCAAAAACTGTAGAATGGGCTCGGAAAGGAACAAAGGTGTATATAGCGAGGCTGATTTGAATTCTTTAATGTGCTCTGCAGTTTTACACTATCTTAATTCAAAAGGTTTCTTGGAGAGGAAATTATTCACCCAGCATTGGTGAAAAAGGAACCCATCATATCCTTGTGTGGACCATCAGGCACTTGGCCAAGTCAGTGGTTGTGAACAAAGTTAGTTGAGATGTAATGTGTCAAGAAACATTGTTTGAGACCCTGGGATTTTGTAATCACACACAACTCAAAACTCTTCATCATTTGTGTGTTTCCTTATCTCTGGCTGACAAAACTTTGAAGGGTTGTGGCTTCTT
>PVKY010010468.1:0-12622 GCA_004027775.1 Bradypus variegatus
AAGTAAAATCTATACCTGAATTCTGGACAGTCTGATACACAGTAAGTATTCTACTTCAAGACATTGTTTTGGGTCTACTATTTTGAGTCCATAGCAGATGGCTTAACTTTGAGGCGGAAACTAGCCAGTGGGATGCCTGAACAGCACATTTTTCCTGTGGGATTGTAGTGAAGCCATTTGCACCATAAAATCTTTTGGTTGGACTGGAATCCTCCTTTTGAGTGAGGAGGCAGGCGAGAGCAACAAAGAGCAGCTATACTAAAATCAACTGAATGATTCTGAATGTCTGTTTGCTACTGAAGAATTAGATGAAAGTTTTAAAAAGAGCCAATGAAATCATCCCCTACTTTCTTTAAGGTTAAAGCAGCCAATGATGAATTTTGAACTTAGAATATCTGTATGAGGAAATAAGGATTATGTGATTTGATAACACTATTGGTCACATGTACCTCTTATTTGATCGTAAGCCCTTGCTCAGAAATCTTAACCTTAATTAGTATTTTGTACTTGTGGAAAATTATAGTCTATTTTGACAATTTCTAGAAATAGATTAAGGAGAAAAATGGACATTACCTGTTCCTAATGGTTATACCTGAAAAGTACAGCCTTTGCTTGGGAAGATACACATATAGAATGTAATGTTTAACTTCAAAATAAAAATATTTCATTCTTTTTATCCCTTTTACTTTTCCCTAGTAATAAAAAAAAATTAACAGATTACTGGGTAGTAAGGAAAAAACTTTAACACTTAAGAGTTTTTTACAGTGGTATGAATATAAGATAACCTGGAAATCCAGTTTTAATTTTCAAACTACAAATGGTTGGCAACTGTTTCCTTAATAGTTATTGCAGGAGTAGGTCCAACGTGAGTCCTCTGGTCTGGTAGGAACTGTGGGAAACCGTGATGATCGTGACTTGAAATATTCAGAAGGTGCATGACAAACAGATTCCAAGTATTCCATTTTCCTTGGAAGATCTTCCTCTGGTCCTATGATATATGATGCAGGATCAAATTGGTCTCTGGGGCTAGACAGGGTGGGAATGAGCCAGGTCAGGGCTGCACTCTTCTCACAATACTGATCCTGGATGAAACCCCTGATCTGAGCATAGTAGAGTTTTCCATCTTGTTCATCAATCACAGAAACAACATCTCCAATTTGGTAATACACTCCCTTGTAGAAGATTGATTCTGCAGTGATTATGGTGGATACTGACTCAGGAGCTTTAATGGGATTTTTTAACTTAAAAATATGCCTTCTCCCTTTTCCTTTAGTGGAAACTTTCTTTTCAGCAGCTGGAGCAGATTTGTACTTAGCATTTCTGAGCCGAGCAGATCTCCTGTGAATTTCCTGCTTGCTCTGCTTGGCGCCCCCGCCCCCGTTGCTCTGCGGAGGGGCGGCCGAGGTGCTGGCGAAGCCGCCGCCGCTGCCCCCAGTCCCGCCGGCCGTCCCCGCGCCGCCCCGGCCCGTGCAATGGTGGCAGAGGATCTCCCCCTGCGGGCCCTTCTTCCGCATGGAGGACGAGGTTGTCTTGCAGACGCTGCAGGTGGGCTTCAGGCCCAGCGCATCGTGGCCGACTCGGGCGCCCCCGCGGGCGCAGCGACACGGGAATGGCGACTGCGGGCCCCGGCCACAAGCTGGACGGCCCGCAGGTCCCGGCGACAGGAAGAGCGGCGAGAGCGACGGCGCCGAGCGGTCCGCGTTCTCCTTCTCTTTTGATTATTCCTGTTTTCTATTCCTTTGAAAATAAAGATGTACTATTCTTTAATTTTTTTCTAAGCAATACAAGTTATTCATGTAAAAACATGAAATTTGAGAGGTCCTTACATAGTCGGTAGAAATCAGACAAATGTACATACGCAGAGGTGGTGGCAACAGAAGGGGATGGTTTTAATGGATATGAAATAGCAATTTTCAGTGATACCAAAAGCATTTGCTACCCCCAAATTATCCTTATTTTGGTTCTGAAGCTGATGAATAAAATTCCTGCCTTATGTTTTAGTGTTAAGGCATCAAAAGTCTCTATTGAAGTGCATATGGGAAACTGAGTCACCACTGGTCATTATCAACTTTGCATAAATTAGTTTATAAGGCTATCTCCAGTTACCTGATGGGGTCTTATAAGAAAGGGATAGAGGGTAGATAAGTTCTAATGAGAATGGTGTGGTGATAAAAGTTTGGGTTTCCAGAAACACATAGGGTTGGTCAGCTATGCAGTAAATTGAGGGAAAAGGATATAAACTTAGGAGAGGGGCCAAAACGGAACACAGAGGCCTGAACAACTGGCCCAAAGAACCCTGAACACGATGCAGCTTTTCCCTATTTATCTTACGTTTCTTGTGTCATTTTCTATGGACTCACATGAATGACAATTTTATAAAGGGAACAATTTTTAAAAATGTTACCTTTTATTGCACACGTAGTATCAGACACGGTACTGAGCATTTTGTGTACCTCTGTATTTTAATTCCTCACAATAAATTTATGAGGTAGCCAGTAGTACAGACTGGGAAACTGAGGCACAGAGTTATTGGGAAACTTTGCAAAAGGCCACAAAACAATTAAGTGGTAAATTCAATCTCAGGCTTATCTTGCCTCTTAAAAAAACAAAAGAAAATACGGCCACCATGAGTGAGATAAGTTCCAAAACAAATCATCTGCAATGGCAGAAGTGGAAATAATATTTTTTCCTGTATCAGAAATTCCTGCCTCATATAATGTATTAACTTTCTTTTGCTACATAAGAAATTACCATAAATGTAGCAGCCCAAAACAACATACATTTGTTACTTCACAGATCCCATTTTGTGTGTGTGTGTGTTTTTTCTTTTTTTATTCAGTTTTATTCAAACACATTCACATAACTTACAATCATCCATGGTATACAGTCAACCATTCACAGTATGATCATCTAGTTATGTGTTCATCACCACAATCTATTTCTGAACATTTTCCCTACATCAGAAAGAATCAGATCAAGAATAAAAAATAAAAATGAAAAAAGAACACCCAAACCATCCCCCCATCCCATCCCATTTGTCATTTAGTTTTTATTCCCGTATCTCTACTCATCCATCCATACACTAGATAAAGGGGGTGTGATCCATAAGGTTTTCACAATCACACTATCACCCCTTGTAATCTACATTATTATATAATCATCTTCAGGAGTCCAGACTGCTGGGTTGGAGTTTGGTAGTTTCAAGTATTTACTTCTAGCCATTGCAATACATTAAAACCTAAGAGGTGTTATCTATATAGTGCATAAGAATGTCCACCAGAGTGACCTCCCGACTCCATTTGAGACACAGATCCCATTTTTTAAAAAAGTTTCAAGTTAACCTTTATTATGTTTAATACTTTTAATACAATGCATTATAGCTCCACTGAATCTATAGCTTGAACAAAATGTCAAGGAGCTCTAAGAGGCTGAAATAAAAATGTTGGCCAGGGGTCTCCTTCCATGATCACTGGCTGTTAGATGAATTCATTTCCTTGAGGTTGTGAGACTGAAGTCCCAGTTTTCTTGGTGGCTGTTGGCCACCGGCCCCTTCTCAGCTTCTAAAGGCCGTCCCTTGCCATGAGCGATTGACAATAAAACTGCTTCCATCCTCGAGGTCAGCAGGGGTGTTTCTCTCGGACTTCTTTTGCTCCTGGCTGCTTGGATCAAGCCCAACTGATACGGATAACCTCTATATCTTAAGGTCAACTGACTTGGGACTTTAATTATATCTGTATATTAATGTTTGAATAAACAGGGGATGGGAATCTTGGGAGGCCATATTTAGAATTCTGTGGACCGCATATAGTCTTTCAAAGTTTTGGATTGATGATAGTTGATTTTTTATGTGATGTAGATAATGCTTCTTTTGACAGAAGATCAATTAGTAATTGTAAACACTAAAACTAACATACAGGAGTTATATATTATTAGGATTCTATTTGCAAAAAAAAAAATCTTTATTTCCTAATTTTTTTTCCTCCATCAAAAGTCTTTGGATTATAGTATTGCATTGTTTCATCAAACACGTTTTTTGAAGTTTGCAATTTTTTTGGCATTCAAAAGAAATGTCACTTCCCACCTCCCCTATTTTTAATAATGCAAATTATTCTGTAACTATTTCTGGTAAAAACACAGTTGACAGAAAGAAATCTTTACACTTAATAAGGAAAAACAGTGAATTAATGAGTATTTAGTTTAATTTTTTCAAAACGGTGTATTAGCAGATCAGAAGTTGACAAAAATTATTCTGGTCCAGTTTGTGGATCAAATGCAAACAGCACCTTCTCTACGTCTTTCTAATGGGCTGCAATTGAAATGTTACATTTTCATTTTAGACTAACAAAGAGAAACAGAAATAACCAGCAAGTTTCTGAGGCTGAAATTTATGGCTTGAACTTCTAAGGAAATAATTTTATAACAGCTTTGTTCCCTGGATGCTGGCTTATCAAAAATGCCCAGGATTTTATTGAAGTGAATTTTTCCAATGAAAAAGATTTGCTGAGCAGGCATTGCTACAAGAAACTTTGCTTTCCCAGTCTCCCTTCTGGTTTCATAAGAGAAAACCAAGAAGTTTTAGGTGGCCACAGATTGTGATAATATTCAGGGAAATATAGGCTTTTCCAGGAGGAATAGTAAGGAATAGTAGCAGAATAGTCAAATGTGTTTTGTCTTGGTGAAAAACAGTTATAGTTTCCAGATACTGTAAGCCTTCTATATTGTTCTCTTGTTAATTTATCCAAGTATTTATTATTGAGAGTCTTCTATGTGCCAGGCACTATTCGTGGCATTAGGAAAACATCAAAGAACAGGACAACGACAGCAAACTCTATGAATTCATGGAGACTATGTAAGAAAAGCCTGAACCAGGGGCACTAGGGGAATCTGCGGTCTTCAATGTATCAAGTAGGGTGCAATGTCATAATCGAACTTGCAGCCAAATTGATCTTCTCCAACATGACATGTGTTTAGGGTTAGACTCTTTGAATAGCTTCAAACCTGGGGTTTCTCCTCAAACAAAACAAAATCCTTGCAAAGCCACCAAGGCAGGGAATTGTAGAAAACTGCCCATCTTGGAGGTCCTTTCCAATCTTGGGATTCCAGTTGCTGCCTCTGAATTGGTTTGCCTTCCTCAAAATGGCACAGCAGAGTTGCAGCGAGAAGTGGAAGGCAATGGGTGTCTTCCACTGAGAACCACTTCCCATCCAAAATCAAGTCATTTGTGGCAGGCTGCATAAGTGTCAGCTTCCTGATTGCGTGAAGCTGTGAATATGTGACACGGCGGTAGACACTGTGCAGATGGGACGGAGTTAAGGGTTCTGAGATGGGCAGATCATCCTGGATTATCTGGGTGGTCCCAAGGGCCCTCATAAGGGGAGGCAGGAGGATCAGATCATTAATTGCAGATGTGATGCTGGAAGCAAGAAGCTGGGATGTGGGATCATGAGCTAAGGAATGTGGGCAGCCCTTAGAAGCTGAAAAAAGCAAGGAAACGAGCCTCTAGAAAGCCCGAGCTCTGTTGACACCTTGACTTTAGCTCAGGGAAATGGATTTGGACCTCTGAAGTCCAGAATTCTAAGACCATACATGTATCATTTTAAGTCACTAAGTTTGTGATAATTTGTTACAGCAGCAATAGGAAACAAATACACCATTGAAGATATGCCTTAAAATGGTGCATCTGATTTCATAATAATTATTTCAAAAAATAATACATGTGGCCCCTCTCAGCCTTCACCTGGAGAAGCCACACAATTAATGAAAATCCTCAGATGCTTTTTTTAGAAGAAATGTGCTCAATCCTACAAGACCTTTCTATACTTGGCATACACATGATTAATTAGTTTAGCCTCAAGACAACTCTTTGAGGTGGGTACTAATATTATGGATTTTTACAGATGGAAATTCAGGCATGGTGAGGTGACATGGCCCACCTGGTTCCCAGTGAGAGCAGGGCTTCTAACCTTAGGGGCTTGGTCCCTAATAGTAAGCTCCCCAGGGCCTTCCTCCTTGGGGGTCCCCCCAGACACAGTGCAATCGTGCTTTGAGGAAAAGTTTACTCTTTGAGCAAAGCCAGAAGTCATTTAGAATAAAGGATAGTGAAGCAGGCCAGGGCATCAAACTGAGTTAAACTGCTTTTGATCTATGATGAAGTGTAATTATAATGATTACAATCTTGATAGCTTGCTATACATGTGGGACTCATAAGGAAGTTCCCAAAGAAGTCTTGGAAAAATCTTTGTAGCCAGGACATCCATGTTGGAATAAGTGTTTTTATCATCCTAGGGGACTACTTTGAAGGAAAGCATCTATTTACTATGGAAACCCTAAGTGCATCCTCCTCTAAGAGAAACATTTGGAAAGATGAGGTAGAGTCTTACAATGAGAAAAGAGCAAGAAGCTTTAGTATTCTATCTTGATACTTTCATAACAGACCCCCCTCTGTGAGTCAACTGTTTTACACAAATTGCTGAACCAAAAATTTTTCTAGCTCAGAATCAGGTTCATTTAGTCACTTCTTGTTTTCTTGTTTTTAGGTTTATTTTTGTCCATATTTCTTGTTTCTTTTTTAATTTGCAAGAAACATAGTCAATGTGAAAAGCTCTTGCTGCTCTAACTATATATTCATGGCTCTTGACTGACTCTGGTTCATTTAGGTTTCTGTGCCTTTTTATTCATTCAACCTATGTTTACTGAGAGCCTATTGAAATGTTTAGTGGAAAGCTTGTTTGGGGCTCAAGCCGAGCTTTGTTATTCTATGCTGAGAGGCTCCAAGAATTCATTGGTGTCATGAGCCTGCACTCGGAAAACCTGAATTTTTAGGAAACGCATTTTCATCTCAGGCCAGTTATGTGTTTGTACTTTCAGCACTGAGGATGCAGTAATGAAAAGACAGGCAAGGTCCCAGCCTTGGAGGGTTTATAGCTTGGTGAGTGAAGAGGGACCATAAACAAATCCATATTTAATACAGTATGGTCATATGTGCTTTGAAAAAAAGAGGAAAGGGATGGAGGGTTTGGTACTAGATAGAGGATTAGGTAAGTGATAGTGAAAGGTGACGTTAGGTAGACAGAGTAAGGGAGGGAGCGAGCAACGCAGACATCTGGGGCTTGCAGGTATTACAACCTGGCCTTCTCCCTTACTGGTTCTCAACCAGGGGCAATGTGGCTCCCCGGGGGTGAGGTGGTAATAGCTGAAGACATTTTTGATTGTCCCGACCATGGGGTGGGCTATTGATATCTAGTAGGTAGAGGCCAGGGATGCTGCTAAACATCCTACAATTCAGCCCCTCACATCAAAGAATTATGAGGTCTAAAATGACAGTAGCTCTGAGGTTGAGAATCCCTGTTCTAGAATGCCCTTTTCTACATGTTAAACTAACAGACTTCTACACTTGCTTCAAGACCCTGCTCAAATGGGCCCTCCTCTGTCAAACTTTGAGAGAGCCTCTTCAAGTAACAGTAGGCTCAGACTCTGGGCTTCCAGAGCGTTCTGGAATGTGATCTCACTGCAGTGAGGGAAGGGGCCAAATGGTACCCTTAGTGCCCTCCTCATGCAAAGCACTCATTAAATATTTGTTGGATTGAGTACTCACCTATTTGCGTTACTTATAAAATGTGATAATAAAATTAAACAATGAAATATTTCAAATCTATGGAAAAGCAAGAAAAATAAAAGAACATATCAAGGCACTCATCAGCCATCTGTAAGCAATGCTAATATCTCACCATATTTGCTTCTGATCTCTTTGCAGTTAAGTCAGAGTTGACCTACCTGTAACTCACGCTAGACAGATCAATTGAGATGCAGGCCGCACTGACCATCTTTGTTTCCCCAGAGCTCTCTTAGAGCTTACATTTATTATATACACAATTCTAAGCTCTTTATGTATACAAAATCATTTAGTTTTCTCAATAATTCTGTGAGGTGTGTACTACTGTTATCATCCTCTGTTTATTGTTGAGGAAGCAGAGGCAAAAACTGGCAAAACAACCTGCCCAAGATCACACAAATGAGAAGTGGTGGAGCCAGGATTTTGATTCTGGCATGCTGACCCCAGCACCTGTGATCTGAACCCCCTGGCTTCTTTATTCTCACTTGTGTCATAAACATGACATCCCAGCATTGGAAGGGGCGAATGGTCTTCTCGGGTACATGTGCTTGGCCACTGGGCTGCCCTGCCCTGAGCATTTCGAGACCGTCACTCCCACAGTTCACGTGGTTCACAATGCTACTTACACCTCGCCTGGCTTTGGGGATACATTTGTAAAGACTAAACCTTAGTGTCCTTGCCTGTAAAATGGGGTGATGACATCATCATCTTATCAGGCTGGTCTAAATGGTTCACGGTGCTGGTGTGTGAGATACTTAGCGAGGTGCTGGGGAGATGGTGGATGCTCAGGGCTGATTAGCTGCCACACCCCTCAAAGCTGAGGTTGTGAGGGAAAGCCAGCATTGTAGGTGGGCTGTATGCTGGAGCCTCTCCCTCACCCCTCGTCTTTCCAGGTTGCTTATTATTTTGTGTGTCCTGATACCTCCCACTAGCAAACACACATGCTAATATCAGGAGGGCAATCACTTATTTTATAAAGTGATCAGGGATCAATCACTTACTGACCAAGAGCAGAGACTACTGAGGAAAAGAGACTAACAGGCGGGATTCTGAAGGAGACAGACGTCCAAGACAGCCCCATAATCTTGCCTCCTGGCGTTCACTCCCCTTGGGTGTGCTCCTAAATAATGGAATGTGGTAAAGGTGGAGGGATATATCTTCCAAGATTAGGTTGCAAGAGACTGTGACGTCAGTCTTACTAGCAGGCTCTCCCCTTTGTTGGCTGTGAGGAAGCCAGCTGCCATATTGGAGAGACCCCCATGGCAAGGAACTGAGGGGCTGGTCCTCATGGCCAACCCGTGAGGAACTGAGGGCCTCCGTCCAACAACCCTCGAGGAACTGAGTCCTGCCGACAACCACTAAGTGCACTTGGAAGTGGATCCTTCCCCGTCGAGCCTTCAGATGAGACCCCAGTCCTGGCCGACATCTTGAATGCAGCCTGTGAGAGCTGGGGAAGAGAGGCACCCAGTCCAGTTGTACTGATTCCTGACCCACACAAACTGTGAAATAATAAATGCCTGTTGTTTTAGGCCATTAAATTCCTGGGTAATGTGGGGCTATGCAGTAACAGATAAGAAATGCAAAGTCCCTCCTAATAAAATAATGACGATGCTCCTTTTAAAATAATAATAATAAAAAAACTAAAACAAAGGCAAAGCTACCATAGTCATTTCAACAATGTGGACATTTAAACCTCATTACTTATCTGCATAGAGGAAGCCTTTTGGGTTGGGGGTAGTCAGTGTGTGGAAAAGTAAGGATGTTTTAAGAGGTGATAGTCAGTAAGGATGTCAGTTGTTTTCAGGCTGTGGTAATATGAGGGAAAAAAGCTAATGCAAGCTTTAAGTATTGCAAGCATTGGGAAGAATTTGATTCCTCATAAGAGGCAAACTATATTTCCAAGCCTGATTTATGATCATACCAGAACTTTGCTCATCCACCATGCTGTAAGGCAAAATTTGGGTGACTGGGTTCTAACAGACAGTTTTGATTTTCCAAATGATTAAGTCCTAGGTAGAATGCAGAGAAGACCTTGATTTACCATATCCTTGAGTGTTTGTGGGGAGGGGTAGAAGGGAAGGGGCTGTTGTTTGCTTGTCTGCTTTTGCACATTGACTAGAAGAACGGTTTGACATCAGGGGTCCAGCTGGGGCCCGTGGACGGGGGGGCCTGCATCCATTAGCGATGAGGGGAGCACGATGTAGAAGATCCACCTTGGGCCACCACTGACCACAGCAATTCCAGTCACACATTTCACACCTCTTCCTCTTAACTGCTGGTTCTCAACCGGGGGCGAATTTACCCCCCAGGAGACATTTGGCCATGTCTGGGGAAATATTTGGTTGTCACAGCTGGGCACATGGGGGAAAGCTACTGGCATGTAGTGAGTGCAAGCAGGGAGGCTACTAATCATCCTAAATACACGGAACAGCCCCCACAACAAAGAATTATCCAGTTCCAAATGTCGGTAGTGTCAAGGTTGAGAAACCCTGGTCTAACCCCTTCAAACCTGAGTCTTAACAGCCACTGAGAAGAAGCCACTTTTGTAAAATACAGGGGGAGGGACCGTTCCCCCAGATACCCATCTGGCTTGTATTCTGGTTTTGGCTTCTGTGTTCACAGTGAAAGAGTAACCCTCTCTAGGCCACTTCACCATGCCAGGACTGGTTAAACTGGTTAAACAGGACTGGTAAGACTGTCCACCGTCACCTATCCGAAGCACATAATTCCACACTGACCTAGGACTGACAAAGAGACGTTTATAGTGAGAGTCTCAAGTCACTGTGTGTTAGTGGCACTGGGGGAAATGCCACAAACTCTTCCATAAGACCCACATGTTCTTCCTCTTCTTTAGCTGGCTGCGAAACCTCTGGAAGCATGAAATCCACACTTAATGACCTATGTGGATGCAACGTTTCTCCATTTTCATCTAAGCTGAACACTTTCTGCCTCCCCATGCCTTCTCCTCATTGAAGACAAATGACCAAGCCTTCTACCCAAAAATCAAGGCAGGAAGAGGTGACTTGCTGGTGGACTAGCCTCAATTGCTTTGTGGGGTTTTTGTTGTTACCGAGAGGAGCTTAAGCTTTCTTCGAATCACCCTAGAGAAGTTTGCCTGGCAAAAGCTTCACAACCACAATGAGATATTTACTGCCTTTATCAGAGAGATCAAACCCACACACAGATGTCACATTTCTCAAATTCCATCAGTAGATCAGACAAGCCGTCTTTGGAAGGAGGACATTCCGGCCGGCAAGTTCAGAGCTCACTGGCTTCGAGGGCCATTCCTTCCTATTTTCTGTCGTGCACCCTGAGCCTTTGTTGTCTCTGCAATGCTGATAAATCAATCCATCAAAAAATTTCCTCAGTGAAACTCAATCAAGAAAGGTCATGTCAGCGGGAGAGGAACAGATTAAATTAGCATCAAATTAGACATGGAAAGTGAGTTCTGTCAAAATCATCGCAGCGCTCAGCACAATTAGAATATGTTAATTATGCATTTCATTAAGGTGGATGTGAGATGAAATGTCACTGGGGTAGGCATCCGAAAAAGGGAAGATTGCCAGGCACAACTTTCTCTAGACAATGTGTGACACCTTCATTAACATCAGGAATCAAGTCTGCCTTGACTTTTTCTGGAAAGGACTGAGCCGTTAACTGTTTGCTGGCTCCTCTCATTTGCAGAGGGGCCCCTGTTCGTGGAGCGGGCCAGCCCCCGCGGGGTGACTGGCTTTCTCCCACTGCCGTGGCCCCGGGGGCTGCTGGGAGTGCCCGGTGGGCAATGGAGAGGGTGGCGGGTTTTAATGAACTCTCAGCTAGCTAAGCGGGATCACACCACTGCCTTAGGGGTGGCGGGATGCGGAGAAGGGAGAGGAGAGAAATGAGGGGGTGAGGATTACGGACGGAGGGGAGGAGGGGCAGGGGGAGGCTCTGGGCCTCATGCTTGGGGGTGAAAGATATCATCATCCATAAAGGGGGATCAGATTTACAAACTTACACTCGGCAAACTCTAATTTGGTGAATTATTTTGCAGATAACTCTCTGAGTCATGGTAACCAGGGGGCTTTTTTTCTAGAGTAAAGTAATTCCTTGCTAGGCAGCTTCATAAAACACTTGTTAGGCAGTTAAGGTAGCAGGCGTTTAAATTTGTGCCACCTTCTTCCTCTATGATTTCTCACAACAGATCCTTCATATGGCTTTCCACAACTGGGGAGGGACCAGGAGTGTCCTTTTGTGGGTTATCCAGTGGTCCGCGTTTCCACCCAGCCCCCCAGTCCTCACCCCACCCAAGAGCTGTTTCCAGGTGTGCAATGGGAAATCTCTCCAGGGGGTTTCCAATTACCCCTTGTGGAAGAATTTCTCTATTCCTTGTTCTCTCTCCCCTCACACATACTGTTCCCTCTGCTGAAAACTCTTGACTTTCCCCCTGTCTGCACAAACACACACACATTTTCCTAAAAAAATTGTTCCTCAAATCTCTTCCTCCGGGACGTTCTCCTGACCACTTCCACCCCCACCCCCCATAGCGCTGCCTTTGGTGCCCTTTTTGTTCTCACAGGACCTTGAACTTGGTTGAATTCACTACAGTCAATTTCTGTTGCTTGCACCCAAATAACTGTTAACACACACAAACTCTTGTACTTGTCACAGCAAATTGCATTTGCTAGTTGAATTGTCCACCTACGCACTGCACTGTAAGTGCTACGTTTTATCTCTTTTTTTTTTAAATCTCCATTGCTTGGAACATAGAAGGTGTTCAGTAAGTATTTGTTAAATAAACGAATGACCATGTTACTGAATTTTACCATGGGGTAGGTTCTATTGTTTAGGGGCAGGGGAAAAAAACCAGGTGATAAAGAACTCTATTTCTAGCCATCTTCAGTAGAGTTACTTTTTATTCAAATTAACCCATACATATCAACATATATCAATTTTTGATGTAGCCAGTTGGAGTTTCATTTTCTCTAATGCTTAGTGTAAATATAGTGTGTGGCACACATCATTGCTGTC
>PVKY010010469.1:0-12620 GCA_004027775.1 Bradypus variegatus
TAGTGGTCTCTGTCCAAGGGGCTTAACAGATATTAGAGTCAGATGCTTGCTTCTGGAAAGAGGGTCTACGTGGGGTATGGTTTATAGGGCTGGGTCTAGGCAAACATGGGTCAGGGGTTGCTGAGCCAGCTACACAGTGGGACAGGGGGTGTAGAGGAGGCCCACCTGGATTAGGCATTGAGGGTCCGAGAGTAGACTGGACAGAGATGGGTGGGGCTGGGTCTCTGAAGGGGCAAGCGGCTTGGTGTCAGTTCTCCACTGGACAAGAAGTGTGGTCAAGCATGGATCAGGCCAAGCAGGGCGGAAGGGAGCATGGATTCCCACAGAACAGAATATGAAATGAGCTCCTAAAATAAAATGTGGGTGGCTGTGGGGGAGGAGGGAGAATAGCAGGATGGTGATTTTTTTCTTTTAAAACTTTATTTATCATAAACAAAAACATTTCAAACAAAACAAAACCAAAGGAATAAGAAAAACAAATACCCTTAAATAACTACATTGCTTCCAGTATGCTCCTACCATATCTCAAGAAAATTAACGGGAAATGGAGAGGGGTGGAGCAGACTACTCACCGTCCATTGGTCATAATCTCCGAGGGCTGGTCAGAGGCCAGGAGCCCACTGGCTGCCCACATGAGTGAAGAGGGCTACGCTCAAGTAGGCCTCTACAGAGGAGGCTGCACGATTCTTACAGTTGCCCTTTATCCCCAAGGGTGACCACTGCAAAGGCCCCACCTCTCTTTCCTCAGGCACCAATGGGGAGGTCCCAATGATTTTACAGATAGAGTAGGTGTAGCCAGCGGGCTGTGTGAAAGGCCCTGATAAGTTTGGCAGAGAAGGGGAGGTGGGTGGGCTGCAGAGAAATGAGAAGGGCCAGTAAAGGGGCCTGTTCCTGGCTGCCTTCCCCAATCTCTCTCACCTTCTCTTTTCCTCCCCTTTCTTGTGCCACCCTTCAACCCCAAATTACACTTTCTCTTTTACCCAGACCAGCTGTGTGACCTTGGTGTACTGGGAACCCTTGGTCAGCTTTAAGTAGCAGGTCTTAGCCATGTTGCATGCTTTTCTCTTCTGTGACTATATGGGCTTGGTCATCTGTCACTGGGACAGCACAGCACTGCAAGGCTTAGGCAGAGCTATCAAGGAGCCATCATGTATCTAAGTTATAACTAGGGGAGGGAAGGAAGATATGAACTGGACTTGTCTTTCAGTATTTTTCTCTGCATCCTGAGAAGTGTTGCAAGTTCATTACTCTGTCATCTGTTAGGGAGTAGAAGCAGCTCACCTTGTCAAGGCCCAAACAAGCAAGAACAAGCTATAATCAGTCATCTTGAGTAAAAAGAGATGTGGGTACCATAAGGACAAAGAATCCGCCTTCAGGCACATTCTTTGAGCATCCTGTCTGCCCCTTCTAAGGGTGAGAATGGGGATGGGGACCTCCAGGCTTTCCTGTCTTTGGAATAGCTCAACAGGTCCTTGTCTGTTTGGATTGGTTCAAGCAGAAGGACCCAACAGCAGAGGAAAAATAGAAGTAGACAAGATTTTATTATTCCGTAATGATATCTTGAGTAGAAAAAGAAAACACTCTTTTGAAAAACTCTTCTGACTCATAACCATCTCTTGGAGTCCTCAATTTGTCACCAACTGCTTTATAAAAATAGTCTATGTTTCACACAGATCAGCACCACAAATATCGACAGGTGCTTGCATGATTATATTCTAAAGCATGACACTGGCACAGAGAGTTGACAACAGACGGGTACACAGGAAAAATCTACACATTGTGTACTAGGGACTATAACTGATAGGAATACCAAACTCAATAATAAAGTTTCACTCACTAAGTTTATTTGTCAGGAACTTAAATCCTTCGGAGTGCCCCTATGCCACCTAAGTTCCAAAACCCAGAGGCAAATAGCCTCTTCGAGAACATCAACCACATGTGTCACCTTTGCTTATAAAGTTGACACCCTTTTTCAACATGAACAGGTTAGGGTGGTCACTGCCTAGACATCCCTGATGATTGAGAAAGTTACTAAACTAGAGGAAGGGGTAACAACAGACAAGACAGAATTTAATACAGGATTATGAATACTGAATCTTTATATAATTTTCTTTTCCTTAGTTGCTAGAGTATTAGAATAGTTAGAAGGAAAAAAGTGAAATGGTGGGAACTATAACCCATAATATCCTTTGAAATTTGTTATATAGCTACTTGTTAAATTGTAATTTTAAAGCTATACCTTTTTGTATATGTTAGATTTCACAATAAGGAAATGACTGAAACTATGGAACTATAACTCATGATAACTTTGGAAATTTCCTATACATCTCTTAGTTAAATCATGCTTTCGAAGATAGTACCTTTTTGTATGTATGTTATGTTTCATAATAAGGAAATAACTGAAACTATGAAATTGTAACCTGTAATATTCTATGAAATTTGCTCTCTAACCACTTGTTAAATTGCACTTGGAAAGTTATCTCTTTTATGCATACGTCATATTCTACAATAAAAAAAATGATGAAAAAATTGCCTATTAATTTGGGGCCTTACAAGAAGATGGGATTCTTCCCTGATCTCTGCTTAAAAATTTCCCCTAAAAATGCTTGGGCAACTCACTTTACCTCTTTAGGTTTTGTTCCCCCATATGTAAATGAGAATAATCATGCATGGCTTACAGCATACAGCAGGCACTCAATGAATGGGTCTTTAAACTAGACACATGAGCCTCCCTGGTTCAGGATAAACCCTTCATAAAGACTACTTAATTCTTCCTGTTCTGTTTGGTTTTAGTTTTCTCATCTTAAAAATGTCATGTTAGATTAGCATCAAACTAATCCATTGGCCAAGGCTAGCCTGAAACTAGATTTTTTTGGTCCACAGAGGATTTAAAGAAGAAAACTGAGTCAGCGGTTGGAAATTAAGATATTTTACACAGGAATCTAGTTTTCTAGGTTCTCTTGAAAAATCAGAATATGTGGCAACACGGAACCCACATTCCTGCCTGGCAACAACTAGGGCCAAGAGGAGGTTGCCCCTTAGACAGAGCATGCACTCTGCTTGCCAGTACCTGCCCCACCTGGCCTTTACTCATTTACCTGCTCTGCCTGGCCCTGCAAGGGTTTCAGTTTTGGGCCCTCTGCACAGCTGGAAACTGCCAGGCTCATAGCAGGCACTTAATTATTGAATCAGTAAATCTTTCACTATCTTCCTCTACCCCTCTTTCTTATCTGGCCATAATAAGAAATCCAAGTTTGTGTCTATATGCAGCAGTTATTGAATAACTGATTTTCACTTTGAAAAGTGAATTGAACACATCCTTTCTATCAGTCAGGATAGACTGTTGGGCTGTGGCAACAAACAATCCCCAAATCTCAGTAGCTTAAAACAAAAATTTATTTCTTGCTTACATAAACATAGACACAAAGTGAAAATATACTTCTCTTTTCACAGGCATTGAGACAGATAGGAGTGCACGGGTATGGACAGAATCACGTGTCAAATACAAACCCTGGAACATGAACTCATGCAAAAACCTAGATACTGGTCAGCTTAAATTTTACAACTCTCTATTGGGGATTTCAAAAGATCCCAGGACCCAAGGTGGGGGGGGAATGAGACTAACAACCCTCAGTCAAGGAAATGCCCCATGCTATAAATGCAACTGAAAGTTAACAAAGCACCTGAAAGCTTAAAAGAAGCTTGAAGCTTGTACTACATTGAACTTCATGCACAAATTCATAAGTAAAATACCAAATTTGCAGGGTCTGTAGGCCATGGACCCTCTGCCCCAGAGAGGCCTCCACTTCTGGCCTTCTAGCTCAGAAGGGAGATGGATCCCAGATGCCCAATATGCAGAGCCACGGAGGGGGCTGGGCTGGGTCGGAGAGAGGGGCCAATGGGCTGGAATCCTCTTCCACCAGTAGGAACTACAGGCAGGAAGGAAGAAGGCAGGACCGTCACATCAGTTTCCCCTTCCAGCAAACCCCTCTTCCTTATCCCACCCCACTGAGGCCTCATGCTTTGTTTACCTGGATTATTGCACATGCCTCTTTCTCACTGATTTTCTCACCTGCAGTCTTGCTACCTCCAATCCCTCCATCACAGCCTTCTCTTTCTAATGTTTAGAATCTCTGAATAGTTCCCTTCCTAGCTCAGAAACATTCCTGGGTTCTCCTTCATTCACAGTTGCTGGTCTAGACTCCATCCCTCTCTGTCCCCAGGTGTTTCTCACTCCTCAAGGGTCCTCCAGTTCTCTCCAGGCTAGTCACTGCACCTTGGGAAGGCATCTAGGCTCCCCAACTAGAGGAAGCTCCTTGCAGGCAGCTATCAGACCTCCTTCCAGGCCAGACCCTTACCACCTCTCCAGTCCCACTGCAGACTTCAGCAGGCAGCCTGATCCTTAGAGCCTTGGGCTGGAGTCAGGAAACCAGGCTCTGCCACTGTCTCACCTTTGGGCAAGTCCTTGCCTCTCTTGGGGCCTCACTTTCCTTGACATCAGGGCTTGGACATCTGCTGTTGAGCATAAAACTTGATAAACTGTCGACCCATTAAACTATCCTTAACTGCAATCCCAGGGGCCAGGCTGAGGGCCCTGGGGGCCTGGGCCTGAGGAGATTCATTCTGCTGACCCCCATCTCCTTGATTAATCCTTGCTGACTCCAGTGACTTCCATTTCCCACCATCCCTATTCCACCCTCTCCTTTCAAGGAACAGGCTACCTGGTGGGCCACAGGGGTGGAGCAGGGAGATCCAGGCAGAGCTGACAGGGACAGAAGACAGGCGAGGAGCCTGGGATGAATCTTTCAGCCCCATGAGGGCCTCAGCTGCTTCCCTCTGCAGCTGCCACTCTGAGGGGGCTGATGTCCAGGCCAGGCGAGAGGTTCCAGGGGCCTGCAAAGGGAAGGGAGAGAAGTAGACTAGGAACCCCAGCTTCTGACCACCCTCCAAGTTTTCCCTCAGCCCCTGGTTCTTTCCCAGGCCCCTGTGCTTCCCTTCCCCCAGGCTCAGCCTCCCCCCACCAGGGTCCTGAATCCCACTTCTTTCCCAGGACCTGTGGCTGCAGCAGAAGAGGGTCTGGGGTGCCAAAGGCCTGGAGGATCACAGCTGAGCATCTAGAAGCAGGAGAGAAGATGCCATGGGGGTTAGACACAGGGACACACAAGGACACTGGAAGAGGAACAGGATTTTGCTATATCCTGATCTGGGAACCCAAGTGCCTGCTAGGCCACTAGTCTTTGTGGCCTTGGGCAAGGCCCTTCCCTTGTCTTGGCCTGATTTGTTTTCTAGAAAATGAAAATCCCTGCCAACTTTTTCTTCCTAGGGCTATGGTGAAAATCACAGGAACTTTTAAAACTGGACTGGGATTACCATCCCTTCCCAGAGTCTGGTTTTCCTCCCCACAATTCCCCAGTCCCCATGGACCTTGAAGGACCCACTTAGCCCACCTTTAGGAAGCTTTCTCTAATGGCCTCTGGCTTCTCCTTTGGGCATCTATGGTCCTTACCAACATGGCTGCCCATCTCAGCAGGCCTGAATCTTATCTCAGGCTCCATCTGATTATCTGTTTCAAGTGGGTTTAATAGCTATTGTTTGTTCAAGGCCAGGGACTGTGTTAGGGGTATTCCATCCATTATTGTTACTTCTCATGACCATAACTCTGAGAGCTAAGTAATAGTGTCTCCAATTTAGGGAAAGAAAAACAGGCTCAGAGAGGTAAAGTCACTTGTCTAAAATCTCACAGCTAGGAAACAGCAGAGCTAGGAGAGCTCTGCCTTGCCCATCAGCCCTAAGACCTTTTCTCGCTCTTTGGCATTCACTGTGGTGTCCAGCACAGGATAAACACACATAGTTCCTGTCTACTCACGTGCGGGGCAGGCCAGGGGGCCCTTGGTGCTCTCCAGAGAGAGGAGCTGTCAGTATCGGCCAAGGTCCTGGGCAGGCTGGGAGAGGCCCATGAGTGGGCAGCTGGAGGGAAGTACTAGGGTCAAAACCTAGTGACGGTAAGAGAATGCAGAGTAAACAGGGGTCAGAGATCAAGGCTGCTGTCCTCCCTTCCCCCACCCTGTGTCCTCCTCTTCCTCTCCCCTGATACAGTTGTACATGGGCACTCAAATACCGTCAAACAAATGAATGTTGGATGACCATCTTACCAGGGAAGGGATGCAAAGGGACAGCAGGTTCTTGGTACAGCAAGCGGCAAACCGCTGGAGGGGGCATGGCGAGGCCTGGAGGCAGCCAGTGCCCAGGGGCCCAAGGGCCTGGAGGCAGTGGAGTCCAGGGCAAGGGCAAAGCTCCTGGAGGACGGCTGAGCAGCAGAGGCCCACAGTTCTCCTCCTGCAGGTTGGGGACAGATACCAAGCTGGGCGTGGGGAAAAGGAGTGGCCATGTTCAGGGAGGGGGTGGGTAGGACCCCAAAACATTAGAGCCGAGAAGGCCTTAAAGTCCCACTCCTGCACTTTGCCAATGGAAAAGAAGTGACTTATGCAAGTCAGGGCTGGGCTAGCTAGAATCAGGTGTCCGAGGCCCAGAGGAAGGGGCCCAGGCAGTGGCTAGGGTGGACCCCCTCTCTCAGGGCCCAGCTGCTCCCTACCTTCCCAGAGGGTGTCAGCGCCAGTGGGACTGCCCCATGGGGGGTCTGAGGCTGGGGCGATACGTTCTCCTTCCCAGCTGTGAAGGGACCAGGGAGAGCTCTGGTGAGCCCTTTCCCCTCACCCCCAGCCCACCCCACCTCTAAACTGTGCCCTCACCTCCCCATGGCCCTTTCCTACCCCCAAGCTTCACCCCATCCTCCCAAAACTTAATCGCATTTTATGGGGGAGGCTGAAGCCTAGAAAGTAGAAATACCTTGCCCAAGGTCACTCATCAAGTAGATGGCAGGATTGGGCCTCTTTTCTCTACTTATATTTTCTACACTCAAACCCCTGCCCTGTCCCTGGACAGAAATACTCACAGGGGATGCCTGGTCGAATAGCTTCCTTCTTGACCCGGCCGGGAGCTCTGGGAGGAGCAGCCCGTTTCCTCATCAGTCCCTGAGCCAGGTGCCTCTTTAGCTGCGCCTCCTGCTTCCTACGCAAGGCCACCTGTGCAGCCATGACCCTTCGGCGCTCCCTAAAAGAGGGGCTTGTGAGTCCAAACTCAGCCACCCTTAGGGAAGGCCCATCCTCCTGCCCTCCCCGTACCACACACTCACAAGATGAGGACACACTTGTGACACTTGCAAGCCTGGAAGAGGCAGAGGCGCTTATGGCCCTTGACGTGGGCAGTGATGCCGTGGTTGCGGCAGCGGGCGCAGGTCGGAGAGCGACTGACAGCTCTCCTGGGGACAAGCTCAGTGCCCTGGGGGGCTGTGGCCTCAGCCCCTGGGGCGGGGTCTGAGGGGCAGAGGTGGACAGCAGGCATTTCGCTGGGTTCCATGGATCTAGGAGCAGGAGTGGAGGGTCAGGAAGGCCGCGTGGGCTTTCTCTGGACCAACCCTGCCAGCCTCTGGGAGGCCACGCGAGGTGCTGCTCCATCCTGACCATCTCTGGACTTGGCTCTCACCCTCCCTCCTCCCCTGGGGTTCTCCCCTCTTCACCCCACTACCTGTCTCAGGCACCGTCCTCCCAAGAAACACCTTTCCCCTTTCCTTTCCTGGGTAGACTTTCAGTCCAAAAATTCTTCTCTTTGGCTCACCTTCCTGCTTTCCCATGCATAAATCCTAGTCTCAGGCATCCTCATGCTCTCTCATGCCCCCTTCAAGGATCCTTGTCGCCCCTTTCCACCAGCACCCTACTCCACCCCCTTCAACACTCATCATCTCACCCTCTTGCACCTATTCAATTCCTACAAATATTTTTACGCCCCCACACTCAATTCTAGTATTAGTCTTCTGTAAGGCTGGCAATCCAATTTTCCTGCCCCCCACTCCTTCAATCTGATTCTGTTCTTGCGCCCTTTTCCTCAGAATGCTCTCATGCACCCCCAGCAATTACATTATTCTCGTGGGTCTCCTACCCCACCTTCAATAATCGTTTCCATTAACTCTTGCCTGCCTTCCTTATTCAACAAATGTTTATTTAGCCCCTCCCCTGTGCCAGGCCCCGCTCTAACCCCAAAGCCCTCTTCCAGCGCTTATTTCTCTCCTGCACCCACAGGACGCCCAGTCTCTCCCGCAAACCCCGACAGTCGCCGCACCCAGCGCTTCATACTCCTTTGTCCACTTCCAACAATTAACCCCATGCATCGCCCATCTCGCCCCTCAGGGCACCACCTCTCCCTGAGCCGTTACTCCGCGCACCGCCTTTCAGCAGCCGCCCCTCCAAACGCTGGGCACCCTCCGTCTCGGGCCCGAGGGAGGGGGCGGGACCCGGGGCGCGCGCGGGGTGGCGGAGGGGCGGTGAGGGGCACGAGGACCTCGGGTGGGGGACCCCACCCAGGGGGCGGAGAGGGGATGCCGGGGGCGGAGGTCCAGCGCAAGAGGGAGGGAAGAGAGGGGACGTGGAAGGGAGGGGTCGTGTTCGCCAGCCCGGGGGTTACCACAGCCACGAGCCGGGTCTGGGTCACTCAAGAGAAGGCGTCCGAACGGAATGCAGAAGCGGCGTGAGGAACCGCCGCGCTCGAGCTCCTTTCTCCGCCCCCTTTTCACAAGGGCCAATAAGCTTCAAGCACCGCCTCCTGCCGTCGAGGAGAGCGAACAATGACCTTCGGGATCCAGTGTGTAACGGCCCGCCCCTTACCTCCAGGCCTGCTTTTCCTGGCGAGGACTACCAGGCCAGCCAATAGCGCGTCGAGTTGAACCTTGCGCCCGCCCCTCTTTCTCAACCCATGACTTGCCTCCCCAGAATGTTCTTCCCCTTTTGGCAGAGGTGGCCAATGGGGCGTCGAGTACCGCTTTCAGGGGCCGAGACTGGCCCTGCCCTAACCAGGAACGGCCCGCCAGGCCCCGCCTCCGCCCCGGGCGTTGACGTGGGCGACTGCGCACGCGCACAGCTTTGCTGTCTTACCTTCGGCTCCCGGTCCGCGTCTCCTGCTCTGTCCGCTTGAACTGTGCTTTGTCTACTTCTGTTTTCCTTCATTTCTTTCCCGGTGCTCAAACTCCAGATCTACCCTTCTCCACCTTTTACGCGTCCCCCACCCTGTGATTTCCCCGTGCCCCCAACCCCCACTCCTGGGTCCCACCCTCTCAGGCTGCGCCCTTGTCTCTGGGTCGGTTCTGCCCTCCCTCGCCTTGATTTCTCCTCTCACTCTCTCGGCCTGTTTGTCCTGCTGCTCTTTGGACTCTCTTTCTTCCCGGACCCTGTCCCCTCTGTGCGTTCCCCTCTGGATTTCACCCCGTTCTCAGGGCTCCGTTCTGCACTGGTCACCCTCTGTGTGTCAGACCTGTCGCCGCGTTTTCCTGCCCCGTCCTCTCACTCTGATATTGCCCCCCCCCGGGTGCCCCATCGTTGTGTCCTCCCCTCATTTTCCTTCCCCTTCCCCTCTGATTGTGTGGCCTCTGCCGATCCTTCCCTCTCCCCTCCCCTCCCACCCGCAACGTCCATCCTTTCAGTTTGCTTGTTCTCTGGATGGTTTCTCTTCTCCAGGGACCGCATCCCCCCTGACCACTCCCCACTGAGGATTTCAGTCTTTTCCGGTTGTGTCCCCATTTGTGCTCAGATTCTTGGGTCCTGTCTGGTGTGTGTCCTCTGTCTGGCCCAAGGTGTCTGTCTGTGTGGCTCTTCCCCAACCTTCATTTCCCCTTCCAGTGGCCCATCTCTTCCGCGGGCCTTAGCGCCATTGTTTGCCACCGATTTCTGGGTGACAGAGCCTGTCTTTGGCATTCGGGACTTCGCTCTCTGTGCCGGGAAGCAGTACTAGATAAAGTTTGAAAGGTGGTTTGAGGCTAGTGGGGACAGGGGAGCTTGAAGGCCAGCTAAAGAGGTTGAACTTGACCCTTTAGGTGGTAGGGAGAGAGACATGGGAACCAATCATTATGAAGAGCTTAGCGTACCCCAGCACTTTATATCATTATTCTTCACAATGACCTGTGAGATGTATTATTAATCCATTTTATAAGTGAGGAGGCAGACTCAGAGATCATCCCATTGCACAAGATCACACAGCCAATAAGTGGAGGAGTAAGGATTCCAACCGTGGACCCCCTTTGAGTCCAAAGCCCATGGACTTTGTACCACTCACATTGTGTTATTTGGTTATTTCCTCTGATTTCCTGTTCCTCACTTCGTTCCCTCCCCCTCCCATAAGCAGTCACTCTGAGGTGGTTAATGTGTATCTTTTGGTTTCTTTGTGTTCTGGTGAGATGTGTGGTGTTTAGGTGCATGCATTTCTAATTTATGCAAGGGAGATTGTGTTTATTGTTTAAAATAACCAGCAGTGTGCCTTTAAGAGCCATCCACGTTGTTATGTGTACATCTAATCAGTTGCTTCTAACTGCTGTGGAGTGTGGATCCCCTGTATGTTGAAGGGAGAGACGTTTGCATTGCCTGCAGTTCACCAATAATGTTGCATGTCCCTTCGTAGACCAGGGCGGAAATTTCTGTTATGTACACCTAGGAACAGAATTGGGTATTTGGAAATTTAACTGGACTGTGGATTGCCAGGCTCCTCCCTGCAATGCCCTGTGGGGACTGAAACACTGATCAGAACCCTCAACTCCTCTGTTCCGGCTCCACAGCGGGGCGGGGTCACCCCACGAGCAGCGGTGCATCAGGGTCCTTACAGGCCCACGTTCTTGACAATACTTAACCCTTTCCCAGATTGCATTTTTGCTGCTTACTCTTGAGTTACAGCATCTTTTCACATGCTTGTTGGCCAGTTGGCTTTTCTGTGAATTGCCTCTTCATATGCTTTACCAATTTTTCCACCAGCATTGCTTTCTTTTTCTAGTCAATTTGCAAGTGATTCTTGCCTGTTGTCATTTTAAGGCATTGCATATGCTGTTCTTATGCCTATTTTGGCCTTTCATCTTATTTTAGAAATTTATTCATTTCATCTAGATTTTCAAATTTATAAGTATAAAACAGTTAACAATACTTTTAGTATTTTTTAAACATTTGCTGTCTTTTACTTCCCATTTTTTCATTCTGTATTTTGTTTATTGCATCTTCTTTTCTTTTCTTTGGATCAGCTTTGCCAGAGAATTATCTTGTTAATCTTTACACAGAATGAGTGTTAGCTTTTTAAAAATCATCTTTTGTGGTAGTTATTCATTGCATTGATTTTTGCCATCCTTTTTGGTTTGATAGGACAGAGAGTGCTTTGTTGCTCTTCATACAACTCCTCAAGTTAATTCTTGAGAATTAACATGTTTGTTTTGTAATGCTTATTTTCTGATAAATGTATTTAAAAGTATACATGTACTTCTAAATACTGCTTGAGGTGTGTCTGAAATTTTGATGTGTAGTTTTGAAGAAAACTTTATTTTGACTTAATGATTGACTCACGAAGTTGCAAAAATAGTGACATTGAGGCCCTCAAACCCTTCCTCCATCTTCTCCTTGGGAACATGTTATAAAACTGTAGTATATAAGCAGGAAATTGACATTGGTACACAGAAAGCTTTTAAAACCTCAGCTTGTGAGTTGGATCTCACTGCCGTTGGGGAGAGAAGAGCCTGCATGACAGGGATCCTTTGGATAAACCAGCTTTCTCCCAGCACCACTGTGTTCCAGTGCAAAGACCTCCACGGAGAGGGAGATGTTTGAGAAGCTAATGTGGCGGGTGGGAGTTAGAAATTGCAGGGGAATCTATAAAGTTGGGAGGACCCACGTCCCTGAAGGGGACACACACAAAAAACTGACATAACCAACTTTCTGCTCCAGAAACAGCAACCCAGAGGCAGGTGGAGAGAGAATTCAGGCACTGACGAGAACCCAGCTTTGCTTGGTTCTCCAGCATCCAGGACCTCCAGACTGACCTCCAGCTCCAGGACCATGGGGCCCCAGCATTTGAGTCCTGTACAGCTGCTGTACCTCCTAGGGGCCGTCTCCATTCTGCCTTGTATGTCCTGTGTGTTGGGGGGCAGGGGGCTGGCCCCAGGCCAGTGGGGGAAGGAGGGCTGGATAGCTGAATGCTTCAGGGGGCCAGAATCTGTGGCAGCTGAGCTCTGGGTTACCAGTTCTGGGTGGCTGAAAAATGTAGGGCCTGAGAAGACAGCGTGAGGAGCAGATGACTAGAAGAGCATTTTCCCTTTAGGGGCCGGGGCTCTTTTGTGCTATGAAGCAACAGCCTCATACTTCAGAGCTGTTACCCTCCACAATTGGAAGTGGATTCTGATGAGAAGCATGGTGTGTAAGCTGAGACAAGGCTGCGAAGAGACTCTACTATTCTTCGAGGCAGGTGAAGTGGGGGTGGTTTGGCTGCGTTCCTTTTTTGCTCACTATTCTCACCGCCAGCTCCACTCCCAGCGACTCTGGACTCGTGTGGGGGAGTATTGGCAGGACACTGGCAGGAGAGGGGCGGGCTGTAGCTGCTTGTGGTGTGGACTGGAGAAGAGGGCAGAATGGAGGTAGAAAGACTCTGAGAGGAGAGGGGCGATCTAGGGGAGAAGAAAAGGGTAGGACCCAAGGGAGAGAGGACAGAGGGGCTCCGAGGAGATGCCAGTGGGGCCCCCGGCATTTGAGCTCTGCCTCGAAGAATAG
>PVKY010010470.1:0-12603 GCA_004027775.1 Bradypus variegatus
TTCTCCCAGGATGTTCCTCTCTAGGCTTCAGCTCCTCAAAAAGGTCACTCTTAGTTGCTCTTGGGGCGTTTGTCCTCTCTTAGCTTCTCTGGAGCAAAAGTCTGCTTTCAAAGGCCATCTCCAAAATGTCTCTGTAAGCTGAAGCTCCTCTCTCAGTTCCAGTGCATTCTTCAAAGTGTTCCTCTTGGCTGTAGCAAGCTCAGTCCTTCTGTCTGAGCCCATACAGCACTCCAGAAATTTAATTCAGACCCACCCTGAATGCGCAGGGCAACACCTCCATGGAAACCACCCAATCAAAGGTCTTGTCTACAGTTGATTGAATCACATCTCCATGGAAACACCCAAAGGATTCCAGAATCCAACCACTAATATGTCTGCCCACACAAGACCGCATAAAAGACAATGGTGTTTTGGGCCACATAATACACAGAACTGGCACATTTTGCCCAGCACATTTCTCTCTCCAGATCTTCCTGGGGCTTATTTCTTCACACACATCCCTCAACTGCTCAAATGTCAACTCCTGAGAGAGGCTTTCCTTGACCACCTTTATTTATAAGAGCAGCCCCTCCTGCCCTCGCCCCAACACTTTCCCAGTCATACTCCAAGAAACTGTAACAGTGACTGGTATACAGTGTTTAATAAATACCCCCAGAGTGGATAAACAGTCATTTCAGATGCCCTTCACCGTAAAACAGTTATCATGGTTTCTTAATGTTGACTCAGGCTACGTTTTCTGCTTCTTTTCTACACTTTCTTCAAGCTCTTGCACTTGTGCCCCATTACCTGTTCTTTCCTTCTCCCACAGGATAGAATTTTTGTCTGACATGGTGGTCCAAAATAAAAACTACATTTCCCAATCTTCCTTGAAGATGGGAGTGGCCATGTGGTTAATTTTTGCAGCATCTTGGAAACTCTTCCTTCTTTGTCCCTTCCCCTATACCTGTCCTGCTGCTTGGAAAGGTCGAATGTGTGGCTGAAGTTCCATTTGGGGCCATGAGAAGAGGGACACACTCTAGGGCTAGAGCTAGGAGCATAAGCTAGCAGCACAGATGCCAGAGCGTGAGGCTGGACGGAGACTGGGTCCCAGAGGATCTGAGGGACAGGGCCCTGCACTGCTGACCTCTAAACGCTTGTTAGAAAGAAAGAAATGGCTAATTTTTTAGTCACTGTTATTTTAAGGTCTTGGTCACTTATAAGTGAACCCATAACCACTTTGCTGGCTATGATTGTTTCCTAGTGGAAAGTCTATCCAAGGAAAGAAAGAAAGGAAATCTCCAAGGGTGTTCTGGGTATAGTAGCAGAGACTGAAATGAATGGATAACACGGCTAGTCATCTGTGGGTATGGACGACCTCCTTTTAATCCTACTGCAACCACCACAGAGTCTGGAACTTCAATGGTAGAACAAAGAAGGGACCTCAGAGATGGACTCAGAAGGCCCAGGCTCCAGCACTGACTATGGGAATCATGGTGGGATCCTGACCAAATCACCTTAGATCTCAGAGCCTTACTTCTTCATCTGTACAATGGGGATAATAGTTACGGCAAGCGTCAAAATAATATGAACAAGAATGCTTTGCAAACTATAAAATGTAAGGGATCTAAGAGTTAGCTCTATTTAGCATCTCACAGACAGGAAGTATCTTAAAGCATTTCTCTAACAGTTCTTAAATCAACATTCTACAGTTTCATATATGTAATATCAAAAAACCAAGAGCCAAAAGGTTAGATCATGGAATGACATAACAATTAAAACTATCCCATGAAATTATGATTGGGAGAAGACAGCCCTTCAGATTTATTTTGAATTTTCAAAATTATTCCAATCAATGAAAAGTAGTCCATTAAAATAACACCACATCATGCATTTCTGTGATGCAAAGGAAAAAATGCACAAATTGTATGATTTTAAAATGAAAAAAAAATTACTTTTTACTTTTAAGGCATTGAGGATTCCCAGGTGGTTTATCTATTTCCCCCGAAGGGCTAGGTAGACTCTTGGCAATGCTTTGATTCATGGGTCAAAGCAAAATGCACTCTGTCCACCAACTGGGGGGTTGGGTCAGATGTGGCCGACACAGTTGGCTGCTCACGTAATAGCCATTCACCTTTCTCTTCTGCCAACAGAACCCTAATTGTGGTTTTGTGCCAGCACCAGGGGAGAATATGATTGGTCGAACCCATCATGGCAGCCACACTCCCCTATGCCGGAAGGCAAGTGATGTTCCAGCCAGTAAGCCCCAAGGGGAAAATTACTAGGGGGTTCTGGGAAAAATTGTTTCCCTGCTAGTAGAGGGCAGCATAAAGAAGGAGCCCCTCTTTTTATGTCCCCCTCCATTCTTTCCTGCCTGGCATGGTGCCACATGAGGAGGCGGCATTATGCTCGGAGTTTCAGTAGCCATCTTGCATCCATGAGGGAAGGCATCTCTAAAACACTGGCACGGCAAGGTGGACAGACAGAAAGCGCTGGGGTCCTCAATGACAACACTGAATCTCCACTACAGGCTTGGCATCGCCTGTTTCCAGACTTCTTGTAATGTGAGATGCATGTCCTTACTTTTAAAGCTGCATTTAGTTGGGTTCTCCTTACTTGCTGATGTAGCAGGGGCTCCTGCCCTAGTCAGACCAAGGAGCCCATTAAGGTGCCAGTTTTTCAGCCTGTGTCAGCATGAAAGGAGAGAACACGGCTGCCAGGATGATGAAAATGTGGGGCACCAGCTCCCCCCTGGGGCTCCCTGATTTGGGTTTGGCTGACAGCAGAGACCTGGTGTGTGAATCAGAAGAGCTCCTGGAGCTGGGTATGGCCCAGGCCCTGCGTCTGGAGAGTGGTTTACTTCATACCCCGAAATCAGGGGGTAACACTCTTCTTGTTGGGTGAGCACTGTCTTGAGAAATGGAGAGGGCCTGTGCTTTGAGCTCTTGGCTGTGAGAAAGCAGAAATGCCGTGGAAGTGAGGCAGGAGCCACTGTTTACAGGCACTACCAATACTATAGCAGGGATGTCCTGAAATGCAACAGGCCATGATGGTTTTGCACTGAAGACCAGGACCCAAGCATTTTTGCTCTGACTTCTAAGATAATACATCATGGTGTCCAAACTCCAGGGACTAATTATTGCAAGTCAACCACTTGGAGCCCTGTTTTAAAAGTTTTCTTCATACAGTTGCATCTACTGGCTTTTTGACTGTCAAGGAGTAAAGAAAGACTATTAACTCCACGCAGCAATTTAAAAAGAGAAGTGATTACTTTTCAAGTAATTACTAGCAAAAATGACAAAAAGGAAAGCAGAACCTGAAAATTCTGCTGAGAGAAAGTACCAAGACAGAAAATCATGTGCCACCCACAGAACCACAAAAGCAAACTTCTTGACACACAACATACTTCATCAAATAACACATTCACACCTTTCTTTAACAAACTGGCCTCAAAGGCTACATTTAGACCATTACCTGAATTTAATCTCATTTCTTGTGCCAAGATAGTCTAGAGACTATTAACTCTGAAACATATAATACTCTATATTCTTGCAAATAACAAAAGTTTATATCCCATCATTTTTCTTTCTTCGTAGGAACTCGTTAGCTATTATAAAGGAAGTAGAATGAATGTGGTTAAAAAATAACCAATATCATTTTCACTCCCATGTGTACTTATGGCTTAAAGCAGACCTGTCGGCCAAATCAGGCCTGCCACCTGTGCTTGCAAGTAAGTACTGTTTTACTGGAATACAGTAATGCTCATTCATTTACATATTGTCGATGGCTGCTTTTGCACCACAAGGGCAGAATTGAGTAGCTGTGACAGAGACCTTACGAACCGCAAAGCCTAAAATATTTACTCTCTGGCCTTCTACAGAAAAATTTTACTGGTCTCTGGTTTGGAATAATGGTTATCATTCTTTTCCCTAAATTGACACATATCGTTCATTTTGACAACGCCCCTAAATCATGTAAAGAAGTAAAGCACCACAGTAATTTCATAGTTTGATACCATTAACAGTAATTTATGGCTTATTATGGGCTGTGGCACAGAAAAGATAGGCTGTGGATTATATACAATTTCCTTGGTCCTGACTCTAATTCTACTCTTTCTTCTTCCATTCAAGAAACAAACCACAGTGTAAAGGAGAGAGTCACATTGAAATAACACTGAAGTGTGATGATATTACTATTATTATCATCATTAAAGGATATTTCTAAAGGGATAACATTCTAATTTATAAAACCAGTGAGTAGTTTGCAAACTTCCAACCCCTAACAATCATTAATACCAAAGTATTCCAGCATACCTACAATTGATTGCAATGCTCTAGTGGGCACAAGACCATGGCTGAGAATCACTGATTAAAATTGGTGATTTTTAAGAAACAAATACAATTGATTATCTCAAGATTTATTTATTCATTCATCCTTTCAATATTTGAATATCTACTGTGGGCAAGATCTGTGCTAAGCATGTACTGTAACAGGACGGGAAATACTGTCAATGGGTTATTTCCAGTTTGATGGAAGTGAAGAAGGAGTGCTATGAGGGGAAGCAGGAAGTAGCACTTGAACTGGGCCTTGAGAGATGTTCAGGATTTGAACTGTTAATGGTGGGAGACCACTTGGGAGAGGGAAGTCCAGAGGGACTCGAGGCTCGTAGAGGTCAACATACTTCATCCAAGGTCACAGAGTCAAGAAGTATTGGAATTAGGACTGGAATCCAGATAACCAATGTGAAGTATTTTTCAAAAACCATTTACAAGGCATTTAAAATAAACTGAGTGGTTAGATTTCCACGGAGGAAATATAAAAGCATTAGAAATAATGCCATTTTTAAACATTTTACTTAGATAAGAGGGGAGAAGTTTTATATAAACTCCACCAGGGAAGGGAATCTACTAGGAAAAGGAATCTGGATATTAGGCCAGACAAAACTAACCAACTACAAAAAACCTCACCATTGTTAAAAAAGATCCGGATTTCTCAGTGTAAACTAGGGTCTACTTTTAGTTTACAGTAATTAAAATAGAAAACCATTCTTGGAATTCAGAGTTACCCCAATTTTCCATGACTTGGCTCATTTTCCCATTGGGGGCATTGAGGGATGTCTCCCTCAGTATAGTCTTCCAGATTCATTGGGTACTTATCATTAGTAGGAATGATGAACCAAGACCTTGTGCTTAATGTTAACTCTTTTCCCTCAAACTGCCAAGAAATTCCCTTTAAACACCTTAAATGGTATATACTCTTTACCCCTAAAAAAAACCATCAGACATGCTCTTGTTGGTGTTAGTCTGATAAGACAAATAGGGGAGAGAGAAGGCAGGGTACAATGCTGTGGCTTAATTCTGCTTAGTAGAAAATCTACACTGCACAGCAACTAAAGACCTTCCACATTCATTGCAAAATGGGGATGGTTCAGTGTATTGGCTACTATTATCCTGTGCCGAATCTTGCTTCTTGAATCATCCTTAGTGAAACACTGGGAGATACGTGGAAGGCAGTCGACCACCACTTAGCCAACCATAAATAAACGGGCCTTGAAGCTTTCCAAAGACACATCTGATCACAGTAATGCACACGGGATCAGGGCAATGTGCAACTCTGATGGCAGAGGCGATGTGTTATGTGTTCATTACAATCTGGCGATGTCTTCGCTGCTTACCGATGAACGTTAATATCCCGTACTTTCAAAATGGAGGAATAAAAGTAGGAGGGAGAAGCCATATTCAATGTTCCTTGTGTTCTTTGTACATATAGATCTGCCAGCGCTTTCTGGGATCCAGATGGTCAGATCAAGTTTTAAATACTTCTGAATTTAGTGAAATTTTCCTACCTTATCTCCCACTACATTTTACTATAAATCCTTCCTTCAGCTAAATCAATCCATAGGAAGTCCCCGCCCAAGGTCCTGAACTTCCCTATGCCACGAGTTTGCTTACACTGAGAGAGGCTGAACATGAGCAGAGGACAGGCTCTGGTGCCACATTACCTGGGTCCAAGTCTCAGCTTTACACCTATTAACTATATGACCTTGGGTAAACTAACCTCTCATGTAAAGGAGAAATAATAAGAAAATAATAAATCCCATCTCATAGGGTTTTTGTGAGGATGAAATACAGTGAAAACATGGAAAGTCATTAGAACTTTATCTTGGAAATAAATAGTAAATGCTCAATAATTGCTGTGATCATGACTATCACCATTTTCACAGACTCCTCCTCCTTTCTATCAGTTAATTGAATTCCTTTCTTCAGACCTCCGCCATGTAGCACCCAACATGGTCCCTCCTTCCTCTGATTTGATCCCAGGTCATCTGTCAGTCCGTTGGCATTATTAATCTATGTTATAACTGTTATGGGTACAGGAATAGTTGTCTTATCTAGACTAGAAACTTCTTGAGGACAAGGACTCACATGTCTGTCTGTTTGCTTTTCATGCAGAATCAATCTGATAAACTTATTGATTAATGGTCGTAGAAACTAGATGAGGATATCTAGAGACAAATGCACACGGTTCTCAATTTTAAACATTTTATGCAGCAATCAATTAGGTAGTTGCAGAAGTGTTAACCAAAATGAGTAACTGTGTCTTGTTTGACTTTTAGCATTTGGAACTGAAAATAACCCCAGGAAGAGAGGTGGGTGGGGCTGAGAGTAAGAGTAAAGAGACAAAAGATTCTATTTTAGATCTGTCACTAACCAGTTTGCATTCTTCGAGGTTCAGAGGTTAAATCACTTGCCACATTATTAATCTATAGAGTGGTCCGCCAGAAACAATGACCTTGAAGTTCCCAGAGAGATCCTGTTGGTCGCCCAATCAAGTCTTTTGAGTCCAGGGAACCCAGATTTTGTTCAGGTACCGTGTGTGGCACTGTGTGATGGATGGGTGGCCTTTCCCCATCACGAAGGAGTCATGAATGTCCACAATAACCTTGGAAATCTCCTTCTCCTTTGCTACTGATTGTTTTAGGAGCAGGAATGTGATCCAGTTGGCTCTGGAAAAGAATTTCCTTCTGATAAGAGTGGGTTACATAAGGAATAACACCTTCTTCCTTCTGTGAACATGGCTTCTTATGGGAAATGGCACCTGATGTTGAGTGCAGTGACCATATTGAAACCACTAAGAAGCAGCTGAATTAACCAGCTCTCTTTGGGAGTAAGAAACCCTTCCTACTGTTTAAGCCACCTTGGTTGTTTCCTTTGCCCAAACAGTTCCTGATTGTCAACAGTCCAAGAACACAGGCACCACATGACTGAGACACACCATTAAGCTTTGAGAAATCAGCACACAGATAATCCCTTATGACTTACAAAATACCTTCCTGGGACATGCTTAAACACTACACTGGCTGGCCCTGGCACTGATGCTGGAGACCTCCATTTATATACCCACGTGACCAATGTTTATTCATTCAACTTTGACACATTGGCTTCTTTTTGTAATCTGAGGCTGATGCACATAATCAGAGATTAAAGGTGGTGAGGACAAGGCACATCCCTAATTTCCAAACAGACCTAACCTCTCTATGGTGGGGGTGACTACGATGATGACAAATGTTAACAAAAACAGCTCACATTCATCCTAGACTTAGGATGGAGCAGGAACTATTCTCAGTTCTTTATGAATTTAATTCATTTAACTCTCACAACAGCCCTAGGATAGATACGTAATATCATCAGTTCCATACTATAAATGAGAAAACTGAGGCAAAGGAAGATTAAGTGCTTGCCCAAGGTTAAACTGCTCAGGGAACATAAAGTCCCCCTTCAGCCATTTCTAGTCCCCCAGTGCTATACCAGGCCATGGAATGACATTTCCCAAATGGCTACATTTTGTAGGTCAGTGGCTTGAATTGTGATGAATCTACTAAGTAAAATGGATTTCTCAAATCACCACAACTGTCTATAATGAGGGCACATAGGATGGTCTGAGTTACAAAGAAGTGCAATGTTTCATGCCAAACTGTGTGTGAGCACATCCTATGCCACCGGTGCTGACTGGTTCCCTAGTGTGGGGAGAGGAGAAGAGAGGGCTCGTGGGCAGGTGGGTGGGCAGGAGAAGGGTTAGGAGGGGTTAAGAGAAAACCAGCTTCCCTCCCAATTGGTAGTCCTTGCCTGCTTACCCAAATACAAGCCCCAAAAAACACACCACAGAGGACAGACAGGGCGTGACCCAAGACGTCTTCTCAACTTTGTGGCGAGAGTAAAGAAGGCATTATAAAGGCCAGTATCATTTTCAAGGAGCCATTACTTTATTTCTCACTTAAAAGAACAGTCCAAGCTGAAGCAGCTAGTTTTCTGGGTTTTTATTGTTTTTCAAAGCACATGGCAACTTCCAGAGACTGAGGACATAAGCCTGGAGAGCTGGAATGGACTTTAGAGCTCATCTTGATCAACCACACTGAGTGGTGACAGCAATAAGCAAAGTGAGAGTTAGAGAAGTTCATGGTTTATTCCAGGTCATAGGGCCTCACAGACACCCAGTGTGGTCCACTGCTTCATTACTACATGGGTAAGAAAAGAGAGAATGTGGTCTGTCCTGAAGGGAACTCTGGAATGGGCACTGAGTGGATTAGGGATCCTTTCTATATGCCATATTCCCCAACATGGAACACAAGTCAAATAGTACGGGATCCAACCAGCTGTTGAACCAAACAAACCCCTCTCCTGGGTCTTGTCTGCCTTCTTCTGGGAGAACGTCCAACACCGGGCACTACGGGGCCAGGCTGAAGACCTTGTGGCTCAGCTCAGAGACAGAGGTGGTAGGATCAGCCCCGAGTCCCAATCTGCTCAGCCAGCCTGACAGCTCAACATGGCCTGAGCAGACAGCATCTAAAATGGGCAAAGCGAGGGTACTGGCAAGGCCCTCCTCTGATCAATTGTTTAGCAACCTCTGAGCTGGCCTGGCCCCAGCCCCAGCCCCAGCCCTAGCGCCCTGAGCCAGGGCCTTTGCATGAATGCAGGCTGCGAGTGGCAGCCGTGCGCGGCCTAGATCTTCTGGCACCGCTTCTGAGTCAATCTCGCCTACAGCTGTCAGCGGCACAGTCTGTTTGATGCTGCACAAATGGCAATGATTCAGTCATTCCGGAGATGTTTCCAGGGTAGTGTTCTTGGCCATGGGGCCAAAGAGAATCCTCTTGGGGAGCTGGAGGCGGTGGGCCACACTGCCAGCAGGCTGGCTCATCCTCAACGAAACAGCATCCGGAGTCGGTCAGGGGGGCTCCACTGAAACCTGGCCGTTGAATGGCCCCAGATATTTGACTCAGGCTCATCCAGGTGACCTGCGAAGTGAGACGTATCTTGACGGTTGACCTCAGTGGAGGTGACGGCCAGCTCACCGCTGCCCTAAATAATAAAAATTCTTCCTGACATTATTTAGGCAGAGAGGCAAATGGCGCCTTTGGCAAAACCCCATGGACTCTGCCTTAACCTCACTGCAGAGGGCTGCTGATGCAAAGGTTGGGATTTGCCTGCAATCTTTCCCTGGGAAGTAATTAGTTTCCATTTAGAGGGATGACAAATTGATCAGGCAGGAGTCGCACTGAGCTCTGAATTGAAGCTAAGCTGTGATGGCTGCAGCTCTGGCAAGTCAGGTTTGTAGGTCTGTCGATGCATTTTACAGTTTCAAAATTCAATCACCCAACAGCAGGAGAGGAAAGACACAGCCCTGAAAAGAGAACCCAAGCCTGCATTTCCTCCTGCAAGTTCATTATCGCCTCGCTAAAGCATGACGGTGGTGTGAAATGGGTTAGACGCACGGATGCCTCTGTTAACGGCCAAAGAAAAAAAAGTCGCACATCATTAGGAATGGAATAAACGAGACCGAGGCACAGAGCAGAAATGATTTGATTAGTAATTTCCAGTTTTGAAAAGACCTGGAAAAGTACCAAATGACTATACAGAAGGTGTGATGGAGTTCTTAATTGCTATAACTGCTCTGGGAGACTTGATGATTTGTGACATAGAATACAGCACAGTGCGCGAACGCTAATAACCGTTAATTAAATGCAGCAATGATATACTCTCAAAATGCACATACAAGTTACCATAATTTCTAGATTAAAAGCTGCACTGTCAGAAGCCAAAGGCAAAGAAAGGTGGAGGGAGCTGGAGGCCTCTCTCTAGCCTTCACAAGCAGGTCCCTCAGAATGGAGCGGTCAGAACACACTGTGGGAAAAAAAAACACACTTAGCTGGAAAATGTGAAATGGTTCCTGAATGAAGCTGCCCCTCTGGAGGGTGAGTTATTAATTCCGAAAGGCTGTTTCTGTACCAGACCATCTGGCGGGCGTGTGGGGAGTTCAGTGGCTGCTGCAGAACTCGGCTTCTAGTTGGATCTGTCTCCCCCCACCCCCGCCACCCTGTGCCAGTCCCCACTTGAACTGTGGTGGTGCCAGGTCAGAGATGTTTGGGGGTAAAGAGGGAAGAGGAGGAGAGAGGAACCTGGTACTGGTGGGACCGAGGGGCTCCGCAGAGTTTTAGGCACTGCCCCTTGCAGATCCAGCCCCTAATGAATGAGGGGCGATTTGGGGAGGGGCTGGGGGAGGAATTCACATGAAAGCCTCATTTGAATGGAAGATAAAAGAAGTCAATTAATCTTCTCCCTTTGGGCAAAGAAGGCTTGTGAGCCTGAAGGAAGACGATGGAAATGCTACTACTACTTCCAACTCAATTATCTTAGTACTGGCACAGAGAGAGAGCTGGGACCAAAAGGGAAATCCAGACATCATTCAAATACTTGATTTGAGGCCATGGCCTTTACTTTCTCCTTCAGCTATTACTAAGGCCACCGGCATTTAGGAAGCACAGGAGACCTGCCTTTTGCAGAGGTCAAGGAGTAAGAGGAAGGCTTTCTGCCCATTATTTAAACAATGTCCACTGTGCCCTCACTGGAGTACGGAATTGAGCCAGGCAGGGAACATGCAAGGGTTAAAGCAAGCCCCTTGGGGATAAATGCTCGTGGCAGGAGAAGGAAGAAGATACTTTTAAATGGAAAAAGAGGGGAAAGCTTTATGAAGGTACAGGACAAACATGGCAATGGCATTCCAAGAGGAGGGAGAGCACAAATAAATGCCCCAGAGCAGGAAGGTAGAAGGTCAGAGGAAGGACTTGTGAGAAAGCAGATCGGCCTGAGTGCAAGACGGGTGAGTCTAAAGGTAAGTGGGAGACAGCTCAGGAGAACCCAGAACACAGCTCCCTTTTACTCTGTAAGCGGGGTGACACGATCAGGGCTGTGGTTCAGGATGGTTAAACTAGAAGGATCTGCAGTTCGCTCTGCCTGAAACACTCTTCCCTTCAGGGACCTGCTCAAATGGTTCCTGATCAGAGAGCCTTCCTCATCCCCTGCTCCTCTTCACCATCTCCTATACCTTCGAACGCCTTTATTTATTTTTGGAGTCATGGAGCATTCCATTTAGATATTACACATTAATTGGTTCACTGTTGCCCCCTCCCCACTCATTTTTCATGAGTGACTCTGTCTTGTTCACCACTGAATTCCCGCACCTAGCGCCTGGCACCTGGGGCTCCATATCCATTTGCCGTAAGGACCGATGGATGGACGAGAGATCAGTTGAAGCTGTGGTTCTCACAGTGCGGTCCCCCAGCTGGCAGCCTCAGCATCCCTGGGACCTGATGAGAAAGGCAAATTCCCGGGCTCCTGTTCTAGACCAGATCTACGGAATCAGAAACTTTGTGTGGGGCATGGGGGGCGGGGGGAAGGGTGGCAATTTGTGTTTTAATAAGTATTCCAGGTGATTCTGATGCATATTTAAATTCGAGAACCACTGAGTTAAAGGACAACAGAGATTAGGAGACCAGTTTGGAAGTTTCAGCAGATGCTGTTTTGATAGAAAGGAAAGGACAGAAGGGGGCAATCTTTTGAGAGGTAAAATACACAGAACTTGGCAAAGGAAGAGCCTCGGGAGATTTGCTGATTTCTGCCTTTGGTAACTGGCCAAGTGGTGAGTATAAGAACACAGGAATAGGAAAAGCTTTGGGCAGGTTAGGGAAAAAGAGGAATCAGAGATGATAAATTTCATTGCTACTTGATAATAAAGCTACTTCCTTGGATTTCAAAGGCAGTCTAGAAATATCTCCAGGATTCCATGTTAGGATACTGGCATACCATTTAAAAACCAGAAGACAAGGAGACTGGGGGGAGATACATTTGGAACATTTAATTTTAGGTGCCCACAAGACATACAGGTGTGGGGTGTGTCTTTTTGGCTGTAGGACAGATACATGAAGCTCAGAAGAGACATCTGGTCAACACCATCATCAGCCCAAGAGTGGTGGTGGGAACTACGGATGTGGGTAAAATCTCCACGGGGGTGTGAGGAGAAAACCTCAGGGAACGATCAACCGATGAAGATTACTTTGAGGGCAAGGAGTCACGGAAGGAGATCTGAGAATTGTTAGATAAGATGAAAAGAAGGAAAGAAGAATGTCACAAAATCCAAACACAAAAAATCGAGAAAGGCAGCGGTCAAGTTTCAGATGCCCTCAGGGAGGGTTGGATGAGGGCAGGGAAGGTGTGACCCAGCTGGCAACGAGAGACCACCGAGGCCTCTGTGGGGACAAATCAGTGGATGGGCAGAGAGGACGGCAGCTGCAGG
>PVKY010010471.1:0-12619 GCA_004027775.1 Bradypus variegatus
AAATTGGGTTGCATCTTACAGTCAGAGCTGCATGCTGATGACAGTCCTGATGTGTTGTCATTGCTTGCATGGTGTTAACCTGGTGGCATGACTGGTCAACCACAAGCCTTTATGTTTCACTAACCTGCCATTTAGACCCACTTGTGGAAGGAATGTGACTCCTAATTGTTGAATGCAGATGACAGCAGCACATCCTGCAGAATGAGGCTTAGTGGCCAGAAGGCTGCCCAGAGACTGTGTGGAGCTGTCTGTGATGGGGTGCTATGTCCCCCAGCCTCGAGGCCTGGTGGTGTTGATGTGGGCATCGATGCCTCAAGTGGGCGTTGGTTCAGAAGAGTGATAAGTGATATACATGCCTGAGTATGTCCACAGTAGCTCTTTTTACTAAGTATAAAATAAAAATTCCAATTGATGAGAAGGGATTGTGTCATAGTTTAATTGACAGCATTTTTTCCCCTTAGAAGTACGTAAAATAATGATACATCTAATGGTCCTTGGCATCTTAGATTCTATGAAAAAAAAAAAAGCATACATTTTATTTAAAGGGTGAGCCACGCTTTTTGAGGAGCAGATTTGGAGATAGAGTGAAAATCCATGAAAAGTTTATAATGCAGTAAAAATTTCCTGCAGATCTCAGAATCCCAGTGTCTACCCCTGCTCTGGCCATCGCCATCCCCCATTCCCATTTTATTTATATCCTCATCTTCTCCAGCAAGGGGGCTTACAAGGACCATACATCTATGGCAACATAGTCAAGTCCTTCCCTGAACTAGTAATTGCTTGATATTTGTCACACTGCTAATACACGACTCTTGGAAGGAAGATGCACGTGATTGTCCTGTTGCTCTCCAATCCTGGATCTAGTTGGTCCCCTGAACCCCTTCTCAGCACTGTCTCACCTCCAGCCCTCCCTGCAAGCCCATTGTCACCAGCCCCCGCCCCTTACCCTGGAACCGCAGCATGCCCAAACCCACCTCACTGTGACTCTCCCTAAAGGGTCGCTTCAGTTCTGTTCCTCACCAGCTTAAAACAGCTGAAAACAGGATCCAGTAAAACTCCAGCCCGGCCACTACCCTAGGCTAACGCTCCCCCCTTCCCCCAACCCGCCTGGCCTCCCACTGCCCGGAGTTTTTCTCTCCTCTGCGATCCCTCCTTTTCTGGCTCTCTCTGCTTATCTTTCACATGCTTTTTGTTGTTGTTGTTGTTTTTAAATCTAAGTTTCACTTCTCACCACTTAATTGGTAAGTTTTTCCTCCTTGTCTTCCCCTGTCAGCCTGGCCCTGGTGCTCAGGAGAAGAGGAGGTGGTTGGTGGTCAGGGTTGACCTGAGTGAGGGTTGGGTGCAGCTGACGTGGAGTTTATGTAAAGGTTGGGGAAAATTTGACACAACTTGTACTCAAAATCAGTGTCGATCTTGGAGTCTTCACCTGGATTGATGAGGAGGGGAGAGGAATTCTGGGTCAGGGCACCAACGGAGCCCTGAAGGGTCTCCCCAGGTCCGTGTTGTGGAGTCGGAGACCTGGGAAGCAGAGGCAGAGGTTCCTCAATTTGAATGAATTCTTAGGGTAGGTATTGGACAGTGTTTTCATCTCACATAGTACACACTCCTTGGGGAGAGAGTGTAGGCCTGCTTGCGTTTGTACTTGTGTACACTTTAGGGAATAATAAAATTGCTTTTGCCCATTACCATGCTTAAGAAATAGAATGTGACTTGTGGCTTTAAAGTCCCTTCCAAGCCCCTCCCAGATCTCAGCTGAGGTGCAGTTTTGCTGCCTGCATGTGTGTGTGTGTGTGTGTGTGTGTGTGTGTGAGAGAGAGAGAGAGAGAGAGAGAGAGAGAGAGAGAGAGAGAGAGTCTACCCCTAAACAAGACTGCAGTTGGCTTGGCCTGTGCTTGATGACCTGCGTACTTACCACTGTGTGTCTCACTTCTCTGCCCCCACTGCCCTACACATTCCCTGATAACAACAGAATAGAAATGTGGCTGCACTGTCTTTCGCTGTCACAGACATCCGCCAGGGAGGACGCTTACACACATGTTAGGGGCGGAAAGCCCAGGCTCCTTTTGGGCTGCACCTGGGCTGGGCTTGCTGGCCAGATGTGTGTCATTGCCCCGACCATCTAAGGCCAGGTTGCTTCCCGCAGTGGTGGTGACAGTTGCTGTTTCTGGAGCTTCCCTGTCCGAGGCCCTACTTGTTTGTCTGCAGTCTCACTGCTGAAAAGCTGCACTCTCTCTGATCTAGACTTCTTGGCTTCTGGAAGGGGGATTGTAAGAATTAATATCCTTTCTTAATGATAAATGACTGGAAATACAAATGTGGTTACCTGTGTTTATTTTTATTCCCTCTTCTTTAAGTAGCAGAAGCAAATACTGAGAAAATCATTTTTAAGCCCAGTATTGGTCTCTGCTTTAGGGTTGGGATTTCTGCCCCCCACCCCAAGCTTCTGCTGCTTCTCCTGATCCCCCTGGCTTCACCCCGTTTCCTCTTTTCCCTACCTCTTCCCTGCTTTCCGTCCCTCCTCAGCCCTTCTCCTAAGAAGCATGTGTCTGCCTCACAGTCCTTGACCTTGGCAGCTCTAGTAAGTGGTGATGGATGGGAGCCGAGAAGGAGGAAGGAACCCCAGTCTCTAAAGGAATCAGGCCTCTCCTTAGCTTGTTTGATTAGATGATGGGACTTATAATAAGGTGGGTTGTTAACTGTGAGGTGCCTGAGAGACATTTACAGTGTTCATTTGCTACAGAAGGACCTGGAACTTTTCATACCAGGTGAAATATGCTTTTCTAAATTTTACATCCAGAATATTGATATACTTTTATTCTGCATTACACCTCAAAAGGAACAAAAAAGTATTTTTTCTGAGCTGTGGAGACCTCCTAGACTTTTTTCCTCTGTCTATCCTGTATTTTTCCCTGCGTTCTTCTCTGTTTTTTTCCCTCCTTTTCTCTGTCAGTTAAAATATTTGAATGGAAATCACTGGCAGGTTTAAGGCAAAGGCGTTTCTGCTGTTATTGCCCGTGACTGCAGCGGTTCCTCCACCGCTATCTGATATGGGCTGAAGTTTTACTGGGCTTCCTGTCACCGTAATTAAGTGGCTTGCTGACTGCTCCACATCAAAGACCCAGCAGCTTCCCAAGGTGTCACAAGGAAGGCAGGGAAGCTAATTGAACACATTGCCTAATTACCGGGGTGCCTTCCAACCACTGGTCTCATTTCTTTTTGAGAAATTTTTCCTTCAAAAATGATATAAAATATTAAAAACTCTAGGAAATGCTTCCTGGGAAATATGGAAGAAATCGTGTTTGTCTGTTAACCCTCTTGGCCATTCTTTATCTTTCTTTCTAGTCTGTTTATATCTGTGAATTCTCTGTTTCAACACTGCTTACCCTCCCATTGATAGGACTTGTGGGCCTGAGGAGTGGGAAAGATGCACTTCTTATTTTTAGTGCCTCTCTCTAGAGAAGACCTGTATTTTCTCTCTTTCAATAGGAAATAACTAAAAATTAAAATTTTAGTATTACCTAAAAATTACTTTTCTGCAAATTTGGTTGCCAAAATAGATTTTTAAAATAATTTTTCTTCTTACGTGGTATGTGTTTGTGTTTGAAAATGCTCTTGATTCCTCTCCCTCCGTTTATTCTGCTGGAGTCATAAAGAATGGAGATTAGAAAGGGACTAGGATCAGTTAGAAGACATAAGGTTATTGCTGTGAGTTTATGTTAGTATGTGAGGATAAGTGAGTGTAAATGAGGTGTCCCAAATCTAATTACCACCCTGGTCAAAATACAGGACAGTGAAAATATGAAAACTATTCTTACTGCAACAAAAGTTTATGGAGTGTTTGCCACTTTGCTACTTGCCGTGGAGATAAAAACAAGAGATTATTCCTGCTGGCAAAGAACTCCAAGTCTAGAAAGAAAAATAGACATTCATTCATTCATTCATTCATTCAACACGTGTTTATTGGGAATTACTATGTTTCAGACTCTGTGAGCAAAACCAAATATGGACCCTGTTGTTGTGGATCATAGAGTCTAGTGGGGGAGACAGACATCAAGCAACAAATCATACTAAGTAATGGACAAAAGCAAACCCAGAGAAGTGCCCTTGAAACAAAGAAACACATACTGTGAACACAGATAATAAGGTCTCCTGACCAAGAGTCATGGAGATGTACTGCTGTGCGTGCCCCCCTGACCGCCCATTTCCCCAGTGCCCACCACTGTACACCCAAAGGAGGCTGTAGGGCCAAGGCTCCTCCCATCGTTTGTGTGCTCATTGAAGGGAAAGGGGGCTGTTGGTGCTGTTTGTTGAATGCCTTCTCTGTGGTTAGGGCAGTGATTAGTTAGGACACTGGTTTTCACAGTCACCTGGGCAGGTGGGTCTTATCCTCTTCACTTGTCCTTTCCCAGGGTAGCAGAGCTGCTGAGAGATACCACTCAGACTCCACCGCAGGCGCTGGTTGATCTTTCCATCACAGCTCGATGTCCATGTGCGTGCAGGGAACATCAGGCCATTCCAAGCCAGGAGGATTATCAGTCAAGAGGGAGGGTGAGAAGAGGCTCAGGGAGGTGCCACAGAGTTGGTGATGCCTGAGCTGGGAGAGAAGGAAGCCCAGACGAGGCCTGGAGGTCGAGGGGAGGAGCAGGGAGACCCAGGCCTGAAGGGGCGCTGGCAGGGCTGCTGCTCCATCAAGGATTTTTCCCTAACTCAGCATCAATTGCTTATTTGCAGGAGTGGGTACTTGCTTGGGTTAATTGAAGAAGGAGTAGGTCATCCTTTTCAGTAACACATTCATTGTACAATGCCCTTTTTCCTACCCATACCATTTTTTAAGTTTACTTCCTCTTAACTATTTTGACAAAGATGTACAGAGTTAATAGTTAAAATTGAATAATTCATTTTCTCATTTTTAAGATGTTACATGAATATATTGAAAAATCAGAAAGTTATGAACCCAATTTGCTCATGGCTAATAGTAAGCTCCTCATTATCTGTAGTTGTCTCCGTCATCTGTTCTGATCATTGTTCAGCTTGGGTCTGCCTGTTGGCTTTGTGGCCAAGTTAACAAGTTGTTGATATATGAGGGGGAGTTTTAAAGTTCTTTCAGGTTTCATGGGACAATGGGAACTCCTTCATTTGCTGTGCAGCACTTGTAGTTTGGGCACAAGATCACAGAAGTGATTTGAAAGTTTTTTAGTGGAATGAATAGTATGATCGTGATTGTGATAAAACACACAAAACCTATTAGGTGGTAGCTTTTTATTTGTTCAGTTCCCATCAGTGGCTCAGCATTGTGAAGCAAGTCAACATTTTGTTGAACTCAGTTTAATAGGAAAATCCTCAAGGATCTGCCATCTTGCCAACCCCCAAAACACTGGAGGCAGAATGACTGTCACATGGGCATCTGGACCCAGATGACCCAGGGCATCTGGACAGACTTTGTGCCAGTGTCTGGCCTGGAAATCACACGGAAAGAGCATCTGGTTTTCCAGTGGGGCATTTAACACTCTTCTATTCTCAAAGACTATTATTAGAACAGTTGACTGCATCTCCCTTGGTATAGCAGGCCTGGGGCGGGGCAGAAGTAAGAGGTTCTCCTTGCAGGACAGACTCCATCAGTTATTGAGCTCTGTTGATTTGAACCTGTCAAGAGGGATGGCTTCTATCTTTGGACCAGATAATTTCCAAGGTTCTTTCCAAGTCCATCTGTTTCCACTAATTATTAACCTTTATAAAGTATAGAGTTAAATTTTAATCATATTTGTAAGGTGTGAGGACCAGTTTCTAAATATTGCCTGAGTTCATAAAGGAAACTTTTATTCTTCCCAGAATTCAGAGGTAGCAGTGGCTCTTAAGGCTCTGTTCCATGCATATATCTTTTCTCCCCTAAGTACAAAGCTTGCAGTGGTTTCCTTCCAGTAGTAGACAGAAAAAAGCAATCAATGACACAGTGTCAGAGAAGATGAATGCCCCCCTCTGTGTTTGCATTCCTAAGTCATTCTCTGCTATTTGGTGTAAGCCCTTAACAATGAAAAAGTCATTTTTTTTTTAAAACTTTTGTTTCACTGCTGTGTGAGCAGTGGTTAGGGTTGGTGGGCAGTGGAGCCTGTGGTAGATGTGTCAGAACCACACAGCCTCTTCTTGTGGCTCAGGGTCTGGAGCATGTTGTTTCCATGAGCTCTGAGAAGCTTATCTCTTTTAATGTCACATTGCATTCTCTGTCCAGTGTTTTAAAAAAGACAGGTGGAATATGGATAAAGGACATAAGTCTTATAGTTCTGTCTCAAAAGCCATTCTGCTGTTTGCTGTCCTTCTCCTACTGGAGAAACTGGAAAGCGAAGGCCGTATTTCCCAGACTCCCTTGCAGCTAGGGTTCTGCTAATCAGATGCTCTGGTGTGGGCTGAGTCTGTAACTGAGTTCTGGGTGCAAGGCAGTCTGTTCTGCTGGCTCAGGTTGAGCAGGCCAAGAGAACATGCTTCTGAGGCTTTCCGGAGCACTGGATGCCCTTTCCCAATTGATGCAGAAGCAGTTGGTCCTTGGCACTCACTGCTTCCTGGAAGCTGAGCCTGCAGTTTGCCCCTCTCACCCTTCCATGGATTTTGTAAGCCACACAACACCTGGTGATTCAGCCCCTTCATAAACTGGCTCAGGTGGCTTTTGTCATCCACCTGAGCCTCAGGCCCTGTCTGATACAGGAGTTCCTTCTTAAAATGCCTTGGGTCTGTTTCTTCTCTGCACCCCAGGGACTCCCAAACCACCTCCTGGAAGGTCAGTGTTGTGGCTCCTTGGTATCTCCCCTGCTGGACTTTTTTATTTTTTTGTCTTACACATACTCAGAGAGTTTAACTGTTTTCTCATCTTTAATCATCACCTTTATGCTTGATTTCTGGAGGCATCCTGGCCTGGGCTCGTTCTGTATCTGACCTTATTACAATGTTGCTTCACTTTGGTATCTTCAGATTCATCATGTCTAGATGGGATTCATCCTGACGTTGGTTTTAGATCTAGAAGGGATGTAAGTAATATTTTAAAGCAGTTACTCTCATCTGATAGGTAAGAAGTGGGACCCAGCAAGATAAAATGACTCATTCAGTGTATTGACTCAGGTTTGGAACCCAAATATCTTGATTCCTAATTCACTGTAAGATTCTTGTTACAGCTGCATCACTTCTGGCTATGATATACCATTCTTTTTGTCTTTGAGACTTCCTTGAAATTGTCCCTCTTATCAATATTCACTTAGTCCCCAAACCCTGTCCTTTCCATTCCTTTTCAGTGTCCCTAGAATTTGCCCCTTCTTCTCCATCCCATCACTTCCTCCTCAGTCTGACTCTGGCTCTTTGTACTTAAGATCCAATTTTTTTTTTCCATTTTTGTTCATTAGCTTTCCCTGTTTCTAACTTTTTATACCTTCAGTCCATCTTGAATATTGCTGTCTGGATTTGTTTTTGTTAATTAAAGACCATAGTGCACTACTCTTTCTTACATCTTGTTCTATTTGATTCCCCATTTTTCTGTAGCACTTATCCTTCTCATGCTGCACGAGTTTCGTATTTATTGTGTTTAGTGTCTGTTTCTTCCCATCAGACCTGAGGGCATGTGAGTTCCATGAGGGCAGGGGGTGCCGTCTGATTTGGTTGTAGAGGAGCCCCAGTTGAATGTGATGAACCCTCAGCTTGGCTTTCACCCCTATAATCTACCCTCGCCCTCTTTATTCCTTCATACGTTTTTGGTTACTCTTACCCGTCAATCCTTCCATGCAGCCCCGAGGGACCCTCTGTCACGAGGACAGATTCTGTGGGTTACTGAGGAGCGCATGCTTATGTTCTCGTTGCTGCTCTCCCGGGTGGGCAAGTGGGGCACACACCGGCACCAACCTCACGCAAATGCGCCGCTGCCTTGTGTTGAGGCCAGAGACCACCTGGCCTTGGGGCTCGAGCACAGCCAGGGGCATGGTCTGGATTCCCTCCTCCACTTTGCTGTCTCCCGAAGTTCCCTCCTCTTTTCTTTCCCTTCCATTTGTCAGAGTGCGGGTCGGGCCCTGCTTCCTGGGGCCTCAGCCCCTCTGGCCTGACTCCCGGGGGCCCTCTTTCCTTCCCTGTCCTGCTGTGTGGGGCAGCCTTCTTTATCCCGCTGGGACCTGGCACAGCAGGACACTCCTAATGTTTTTTGATAATCAAATTTACATGTGTGAGTGTGTAATTGCGATTGTGTGTGTGTGTTCCTGCTGAGGCATCTTGGTTAAATTAGAATATTTGCTAATTATTGGTTTCTTTTCTCCTCTTATATTTGATGCACCTGTTTGCCGTCTATATCCATAGTGCGGAGTAGAATACTCCAACAATGGAGTGATGTTTGTAGTGATTTCAAATAGGGTTTAGAATTCCTTTAGAAAGAAGTTTAAGAAATGGGGTGGAGAAGGGGCCTTCTAAAATTATAAAGGAATATTTTTTAGAAATCCATAAGAGAATGATAAGGGAAGAAGAGTTACGTAGTTTGGAGAGAACATTAGGCATACTTTAGTTATATGCACACTTTGTCAGTACTCCATTTGCAGTCTTAGTTTTCTGTTCAGCCTTATTAGTTGTCTTTATTTCATCATTAGTCATTCCATTTGCTATGGAATTACTTCCTCTCTTTTGAAAGAGGTATGAACAACAGGGGAAAAGAATTGTAGTTTGACATTTTTGTGCACTAAATTTTAGCCAGAAAGTACAGATAACCATGGAATTTATAAGAGAGGCAATTATTATTTCTGTTTAATACTTATCTCTAGGCTTAATTTTAAGGTAGCAGCTATAGCACTATGTGCTTGGCTAAGTTCCAAGACATACTTTCATTATACATTGAATCCATTTCTTCTTTTTTAAGTGCGATGGTTAGTTTGTTGATTTATATTTTAAAAATGGATGGAGATTACAAACTAGATTGTTGAGCAGATGCTTCACATTTTAAGAAATCTTCATTCAGATTCAGTTATTGATGGGGAAGAGCAGTCTTCTTGGTTACTCCTTCCATGATGTCTCCTTAAGATCTGATTATGCTCACTATATTATGATTAAATTTGGTTGAAAAATTACAGGAAAAAACAAACTAATATAAATAAAATTCACAATAACCTTATCCAGAAGTGGACTCCAGGGCTGTTAGGTGCTCTGTAATATCAGGGCCCTTGATTCCTTTTGTCTTTACTTTGCTATGCAAGGATTCTAATCTTATAGTCACCTCATTGTCCAAATGGCAGCTAGAGCTCCTGCCATTACGTGTACATTTCACCTTGCAGGAAGAAAGAAGTAGGAAGGAAGACCTCATTCTTTCCCTTTAAGGATATTTCTTAAGAGTTACACATGGCACTTTGGGAGACAGGAAATTTTGTCTGGGTGGCTCTGTGCCCAAATGAAAACTGGAGTTTCTATTATTCAGGAACAGATAGTGGGAAAACTAGCAGCCTCTGGCATACACACCATCCTGGCTTATGCTGAATCCTTTCTTTTCTGCCAGAGCTTAGCTAAGATATTGCTACCATGCCAAGAAGAGAGTTGTTTTGTTTTGGCATTTCCTTCACTCCTTCTAAATTGGTTCTAAGTATGAAGTATCTCGGGACATAATCAAATGTACACAAAGAGTATGAGAATGAATTATCCTGGTGATATTTGTCAGGGGAACTTAGAGATAGAATACCAAGTGACCAGAGGGACTTGGGACCTAACTAGGACCAAAACCCCATGACAGGAGGAGACCAGGCTGTGAGAGATGTGGGAGATATTGAATGCTTCCCAGTCATCTCTGGGACTGTGCTGAAATTGGTACCACGTTTTAAAACATTGTCTTTGGTGAATAGACCTTTCTTTAACATTTTCTTCATTTATCCCCTTGGGAGATTACTTAATGTCTATAGACATTTGGTATTATATTGCAAATTTGGAAAAATCACCCTAGTCTTGGTGTGATCTATTAGCATTTCTAAGAATTCTTATGGGCAGAGATTGTTAGGAGGTTGATAGAATATTTCTAGGTTAGATGCACAAGCACCATACTTTCTCAGATGAATGGCCGTATCAGTTATTTGGAAAAGCACCACTGACCCATGAGAAGTGCCTGGAGCACTTCCCTGGAATAAAAGTTTCCCTGCTGTCATCCTGGGAGTCAGTACCGACTGGTGGTCCTGAACCTGGGCTCAGGGGCAGCTCTGCACTCAGGAGCAGTGTGGCCTTGTGCTCCCATCTTTCCTCGTTGTGCCTCAGTTTACACATCTGTCAACAGAAATATTTATGTGCTTGATTACAGAGTGCTGTAATCATTACTTTACTGAAATGCAAAGTTTCTGAATTCTGGAACAGTCTGGCCCTGAAAGTTTTGCATTAGGGACTGTGAACTTGCAGGAACCTCTTCCTTGTCATGATCAGAGCTCAGCTTGATGTTCAGTCAATGCATCAAAGCTGCCAGGAGTCCTGGGTAGAGAATATATGGGTGACAACTTTTGTTCTAGGGAGTTGGGCGGCAATTAGGAAGGAGTTTTATACCACCTTTCTGCATTTGGGGAAAAGGTGGGTGAGCCCACTTCTGTCCTGATTGTCATTTTTTTTTCCTCCAAATTTATGCTGCAGGTGGGCTTTTTAATTTTTATTTTGTGAGGTCCTTTCCTGGTTGCTTTGTTACTGTGTATGTATTTATGGTTCTGGGGCTTCTTCTGTTATTTAGAACTTGGAAATGACATAATTACCTAGGAAATTATTTTAAAATTAATCTTTAGTTTTCCATTTACTCTTAATAGGTACATAGTTTATGCTTTATCTATATGATTTACTGCAGAACTGGTCAAATACTGGGGTTGCAAATTTATGGTGTGATTTCTAAAAGGTGGTACATAGATAGGCTACTATTATAGGACACTGTCCATTGCTTTAAAACTCCACTTTTTACTCTAGAGAAATGCTAAGGAAAGTCCAATAATATTCTTTGGATAATCAATTCCAAAAATAAGCAACAACATTCCTAGTCTTTTTCTCTGATTCTCTTTCCCTTCAACAGCTGTCATAGGTTTGTCTCTTTACGCCTCAAACCTATGATATCCATTAAAAAAGGACTGAGCCTTACCAGGTCCTGACTCAATGGGTTTGGGCTTCATCAAGCAACCTCCCACTCAATTAAGAGTATAGGGACAAACAATAGTTTAAAAGTAAAGAGCACCCAAGACAAAAATTTAACACATTTTTTTTTAAGCTAAAGTAGCTCTTAAGGAAAAAGAACAAGTTTACAGTGTAAAAATTTATTGATACATTACCAAGCCTGAGAGCCCCGGCTCCTCCAGACACAGCTGGACATGAGATCAGAGAGCTCCCCCTTGTCTGAATTATAGTATCTTAATTTAGAATACCATTAATTAAGTCATATTCTATTTTTACACTAAATGATGCCTCGTGAACACAAATGACTTTCAAAGCAAAGTGTCTTGATTCATTAGTGGTCAAAGATCAAAGGAGGCTATCTACATTATCAGAGACTTAGCCTTGAATGCCTGTAAAACTTTACTGATAATATTTTTATTAATTAAGCTATGATTTCTGTAAGAGTGATATAATGTACTTTTACTTGTATAAAGTCTAAAAATTAGAAAAGAGATTACTGTACTTGTCTTTAACTTGTTAGTATAGTTTTCTCATTTTATTCTATGATTAGTTTAGCCATCATGTCATAATGATAAACCCACATTCGCTTGGGACTGTATTCAACCTTCCCATGTTATTTATGACTTATTTATGATTAAAGTAACAGCAGCAGCCCCATCCTGTTTTCACAGAAGACCAGGTGATTACATGTTATCTATATATAAGAAGGTTGAGAAGGGCTTTCTGCTTTCTTGCAAATATTCACAGTTTTTAAATTGTTTAGCTTCTCCTTCAGTATAATTTTTTAATATAGGACTTGAAGGATATGAATCATCTGTCCCAATTATTATATAAGACCTTTCCACTTTTTATCATTTGGAAATTGTACTTGAGTGTTTTTAGGTAAAAGTTCTGTTAAATATGCTTCTATATCAGAATAAATAACTGGTTCTTCACTATCAGAACAGAAAACATCAGATGGTGTATGACAGCAGCATGGAGAGAAGGAGTCAGAGTCCTCATTATCAGATTCCTCAGTAGAGGGATTATCCTGTGATACAGTTTAGCTAGAAGAGTCTTTTAATTTGCTAATTCTGCTAATTCAACTCCAGATAAATGCCAAGAATAACCAAATTTTAGTCTTTGGATAAGGAGTTTCAAAGGCATTTGTTTCAGTTTTCCATGGCTGCATAACTGAGCACCCCAAAATCTCATAGCTTAAAGTAATCAGCATTTATTTGCTCACATTTGACATCTGGCTGGGCTCAGCTGAGCGGTTCTTTTGTTGGTTTCTCCTGAGATCTCCAGGTGGTTGCATCATCAGAGGCTTCACTGGGTCTGGAAACCCAAGGTGACTTCACTTAGATGTGTGGTGTGTTGGTGGGGACGGCTGAAACAGTCGTGGACCGGCCATGTGTCTTTCTCTCCCTCTGTCACCCCACTTCTCCCTCGGTGGGCCTCCTTATTGTTGGTGGCTTGGGACTTGAAGAGGACAGGCTCCCATATGCCT
>PVKY010010472.1:0-12614 GCA_004027775.1 Bradypus variegatus
TGGGTCACTAAGGTGGAATGCATAATTTTTACAAATAGCAACATGTATGCTTACTAACTGTATAGTTTGTTTTAAAATGTACATGATTTAAACCATTTAACAAGGAAATAAATATTTTAACATTCTAGTCCTCTGCATATACAGTGCACAGTAACTTACAAAACAGAGAGCCAGGAGATTATTCCTAGCTGTTACAATGTTTCTACTTAAGAAGGTGGGAGATACAGAATAACAAAGTACTCAGAACATGTCACTTAAGAATTAAATTTGTTTCCTAAACCAGTAAAGATACCTGTTATATCAAAATCATTTGAAAATTTCATGTTTATAACAAAGGAACATTAAGGTATAACAAGAGTTCAAAATGAAAACAATAAAAAAAGATGAACTCTGAGTCTTAAGAATATTTCCCCAATCCCCCATGATTTTTTGTCTTCTTTTTTATTTTATCATATGTTTTTATTGTGGAATATAACATATATACATAGAAGTGATAACTTTCCAAGTGCAATTTAACAAGTAGTTAGCAAATTTCAAAGAATGTTACGGGTTACAGTTCCAAAGTTTCAGTTATTTCCTTATTGTGAAATATATATGCAAAAAGGTTAAATCTTCAAAGTATGATTTAACAAGTAGTTAAATAGGTAAGTTCCAAAAATGTTATAAGTTACAATACCATAGTTTCAGTTATTTCCTTATTGTGAAACATAAAATATACACAAAAAGGTAATATCTCAAATTACAATTTAACACGTAGTATAGAACAAATTTCAAAGGATGCCATGGGTTACAGTTCCACCATTTCAATTCTTTCCTTCTAGCTATTAAACTAGAGGAAGGGGTAGCAACAGACAAGATGGAATTTAACAAAGGATTAGGAATACTGAACCCCCATAACTCTTTTTAATAAGAATTTCAATATTCCACCTCTGAGAAAATTAAAATGCCCTGATATGCACTACAAGGCTCTTCCCAACCTCTTTCACCTTCCCTCCTCTGCTCTGTTCACACTCCCCCTTTTTTTGGAGGAGGCTGAGACAGGGAATGAATAATAGAATAACAGGAATAGATCAAATAATAGGAATAAGGAAGAAAGGAAAACATTATTTTTCTTTTTCTCCTCACACTGAATCCTAAATTCCTCACCATTATCATCATCATCTCCACCACGACCACCAAATCCTAACAACAGAAATTTCTGGGGGCAAGAAAAAATTAAATTTCCTAGAGTCACTACCTAATCTAAACTAAAAGAACAGGAATCCATCTGCAGGCATTACATCTGTAAATTAAGTCTCTATGCCAACTTCCTAAACAATCTTAATTGTAATAAAAGCTACAGTTAAATGCATGGACCTTGGTCAAGAGTGAGTGATAAAATTCTTTAACAGCTTTCCAGCCTAAGAAATAAAATCAGTTAAAGAACTCTAAACTCAAGCATTTCATTCACTAAGCCTCAATAGAGAACACCAAGGTTTTCATAAGAAACCACATGGTAGAGGACAACAGCTATACTGGAAGAAATCCAGGGATAACTAAGAGTTTAAAGATATAACTTCAGTAAAACTGACATGACACTGTTCAGTTCTACGGGAAGAAGAGAATGAAAATTTGGGAATAGGCTAATTTATCTGCTTGAGCTCAAAATAATCCCCAAGTAAAACAGCCCATCATTCCAAGTGTCCTGATCCCAGTCCCAAGGGTGAAGGTCTCTGGATCTTAAGATATGCATACCATGCAAATTTTCACCCAAAAACTTAGTTAGCTTTAATCTTCTGAAGGCAAATGTCCTTTTAGAGCTCTCTCTTCTGTGGTTGCCACTTTTCCTAAACCACAGGCCTTCCGGACTTGCAGTGGAGCCAGGCCATATTACAGTTATGTGGTAGGTTCTGTCAGACGAGCTTTGACAGGACCTCAAAATAGACCCTGGGCACCAGCCAGTGAAACTGCCACTCACAAGTTCCAACTTCATCATCACAATTTAGCCTGAGCCCTTTTCTTTTCTCTAGTCTCTCATTTTAAAAGGGCAAAGGATCCTGAACTTTATCCCAGTCTTGCACGATCTGTAGAAAATTGAAATTAAAAATGTATACCTCCTCTTTCTTCCCACAAGCACTTTGCAAAATAAAGACAGAATCTGTAACTACTTCCTACCTTGGAAATTAATCCTCTATCAACAGCACTCTGCCTTGCAAAAGGATTTTTGGATTCCAAGCTCCAGAGAGGTTTATTTAATTACAAATTCATTAGGATGTGCAAGTAAAGGAAGAAAAAAAGAAGGTGGGCTATTTATTTCTCTTTTGAGAAATAGGGCAGCAGCAGTCAGCAGGACAAGAAGTTAAAGTATATACAATGTTCTCAGCTGGTATATTAAATCCTAAACAATCAACATACTACAAGCAGTAGCAGTTTATTTGCAAATATAAATGAAGTAGTCTGTCTATGATAGCAGCAGTCTTCAAATTACAATGTTTTTACTTTTAGCAATGCAAATAAAATTAACCATCTGACACGCTAAAATACTGTCAAAATATTAAAACTGCTTTATAAAACACATTTGCAGTATTTTTCAAAACATAGAGAGGATAAAGAATACAAAGTAATTAAGAGCACCTTTCTCCTCCAAGCCTGCAAAAGAAGTTACAAAATAAAGCCCAATATAGATTTGAAATAAACTTTTAAATTTTCACAACCTAAGTCCTAACCTTGCAGTCACACTTTCAGAAATTTACCCAATATACAATACTTATACATATTAGTGCACAAAGACTTATGAGATGTTCATTATAGCAGAAATTTGTAATAATAGCAAGCAAAAACAACCTAAATGTCTGTTAATAGGGAAGGTAAATAAATTATGGTTTATCCATACCAGGCAGTACATCTAGCCTTTTTTAAAAATGAGATGGACATATGTGCTAATATGAAAAGATCTCAGAGACATACTAAGGGTAAGAAGGAAAAGTATAGGACATTTGTCCTAACCTTGTGGTTTTATATGCAATGGGAAATTTGGAGGATTCACAGGAAACCACTGGTTGCTTGGAATAGGGGGTGGGAGTAAGGAAAGACTGAAAGTTTATTGTGGAAAGGAGATTTCCTTTTTGCTATATAACATTCTCTTTTTAAATGTTTTATCATTTTTATAAAAGGCCCATAAATACCTATTGGACCCATAGAGTGTACATCTTCCCTACTATATATATGCCATTTCTTCCCCCTTCCTAACTAACTCAACTTTTAAATACCGCTCTCCCTCCACTAGAACAACACAAAAGCACATATACGGAGCAAATCTCCGAGTTCCTCCAGGAAATAGAATTGTTTCTCCACACCCCACCACAGTAAAAAAATAATAGAATAAATGAAAAGGTATACCATATGATAAACCCAATTTTTCAGTCCAGCATTTGATTTTTTAAATCTAGCCTAATACACTTTCAGCCAAAGAGTTTTAAAAATGAAAGTGCAATGTGTAGCACACACACAAAAAATCATTTCCACAGATGTCTTATCTATTGCCAGAGGGGAAAAGGGAAAAGTTTTTTACTCACAGGGTCAATTTTGCTCCACTAGAAACCTTTCTTCTGAAGTTTTAAAAACTGGTTTTTGAATGATGGTCACAGAGTCTGTTTTTTTATTTGTAAACTGGATGAAGTAGTATATTTTCCCTGTTAAGGAACCATCTTTCTTTCATACAGATTCTCCAGAGATAAAGGAGAAGGCTATGTAATAGCCTCTATTTTGTAGGTGCAATACATAGTGCTTAAAGGATTTTATTTCTCATCAACATTCCCAACAGGGATATAATTATATATATATATATATATATGTAAAATCAATTTTGTCCCTTTCCAAACTAGGGGCAGAGTAAACAATTCACAAGGAACTCAGGAAGAAGCATCTCCCATCCTCTCGCTAAATTCATACCTAGTAAAGATTTGTTTCCTTTTTTAAGAGAGAAGGAACCTACTTTGTAAATATATTGTCCACATTACTTGTTTTCCTTCATTATGGAGATGCTTAAATTCTGACCTAAACAAGGTTTTCCTTGTATATATGCCTATCAAGACCGTCAGTTATGGTGGTTTCCACAAGGGATTTTCCAAAAGGGAATCTCTGTTCACTGGTAACTGAAACTCTTAAGTCATATTAGCTGGACAAAAATCAAAAGCAACATTAGGAAACACTCTGATTACATAAGAATAGCCCATGGAAATCCAAAGCAAATGAAATGCCAAAATCTAGTAAAAAAAACTTAGAGGAATTTGATAAGCAAAACTGACAGGGTAAACTTGCCACTACTCTGTAACTAACTGATAACTAATAAACTAAATATAGTTCTTTATAAATGAAAATCAAGATAAAATAAGCTGAATTCCAAAGAGAAGGAAAAGAAAAACAGAGTTAAGAGTATAAAAGAACTCTGAGATTCAAAGTTATTTTGTTTAACAACATTTTAAAAGCCAAAAAATGATCAAATTACATTTTAGCAACAAGTTATTTCTAGTTTAATATAAATTCATTCCAATACTAAGTCATAACTTCAATACACACTTTCTACTATAATAGAACTTTAAAAAGAACTCAATACAGTTAGCTAGTCCACATTTTTAAAGACAGATTTGCAAAATGGGTAATGGTTTCCATTCAGAAGACTCTATTCTGTATACTGAGGATTCTTTTTTGCATATGTGTCAACTTTGTGGTATCCTACTTAATAATGGCAGCACTTCTTTTCACTGACATTCATTTTGCTTCTAGGTACCTTCAGTTATCTTCCCACATCTAGCAAAAAAATGGGTAAAATTACATCAATCCATTTAGGAAATAACACGCTACTCTAAATCTAAACTTAGTGAAAAAGTTAGATTTTTATATCCTTACCATACTTGCTGACAATAATATTCACCAACAAACCTAACGCAGAGTAATACAATACACTATAAAATGAGCGAAGGCATCTAATTAAACAGGCAGCAACAAACTTTTAGCTACCCTCTATTTCAGTTTGAAAATCCATATCAATGATTCACAGAGTGACCTAACTTCCTAAATGAATCACACTTTCCAAAATTCTTAATATAATACTAGGTCATCATCTCTATTTGTTAACCAGCAGCACGCTGCTGGTTCAACAGGAATAATTTCTATAAGAATTCAAACCACAGCAAGCCTGAAGTCCTTGTCCAATTAACTCACATTCTCAAAGATTTGCACTTTTCCATGCAGATTCACCCCTGCTCCCCAAAAAATGTCATCTTGAAAAAAGATTATTTCATTATAAACACTGAAGAACTCATCCATCCATACCCTCCTCTCCATCTCTCTGGTTCCATTACTACATCCACATTCTCCTCCCATTGGATAACATAAAAAATTAATGGCAACCCAGTTATCCTTTCATAAGTCTTCTAATCACTTAACCTACTCTACAATTTTTCTGTTTACCGCAGAAATGCTGAGTCATTAAACGGCAACTATCAAAGAAAACGGGCCACAAACAGTAAAGTTTAAGATACAACATTTCCCTAGCCAAGTGTCAGCAGCCTGATATTTGTATCTCCCACAACGGAAAAATTATAGCAAAAACTTAAACTTTTTTCCCCTTAAGGAAAAAAAAAAGTGGTTTTCCTTAGGTCCTCCTGCTTCCTGCTGGATATCCACAGACAACAGAAGCCAGGCAAAGCTGGAGCTATATAACTTAACAATCTGGGTGTCAATAACACCCCATATATTAGTCAAGCATTAACCCTGACCCTCCTACCAACAGCTAGTTATGCCGCGCTTCATTTCGGGTCGGGGGGGGTGAAAATGCTACGTCCTCCTCCCGCCAGTCATTATTCCCTTGGGTGCACGCCCCGGGAGAGAGCCGGAGGGAGTGCGGCGTTGAGGAGGACACTCGAGGCAGAGAGACAGCTGCCCAATTTAATCTCTCATATAATGAAAACAACACCTTCACCGTGTACGGAGGGGGGGTGTGCGTGAGAAATCAGAGATTCAGAATGCTACAGGCAGGGGGCGACTCCGATCCCGGAGCCCACCAGGGAATGGGGGGCTAGCCCGGCCAGTCTCTAAGGGAAGCCCAGCCCCCCAGGGGTCAGCGGTGGCGCGGGTTCCCAACGGGCTGTGGAGGCGGGGAAGGGGCCCAGCTCCCGGCTCCTATTCGAATCCGCGGGAAGAACAGCCCTTACCTGTCTCCGGGCGCGGGCGGCGGCTGCGGCACCGCCCGGGATGGGCCGGAGCGCGGCTAGCCCGCCGGAGCAAGGGACAAGGGGCGCGGCAGGAGGACTCAGTCCCGGGTCCCGGCCAGGAGGACCCAGCTGAACGCTGCGGCTTCCGGCGCCGGCGTTTAGTCAGCGGGTCAGCGGGTTTCCCCTACGCGCGGCAGCTAAGGCACCGAGAACCGGCCCCCGGCAAGAGCCGCAGTCCAAGCGGCAGGCGGAGGCGTCGGAGGAGGGGCGGGTCCACAGGGTCGACGACCCGCTTACCCGGAAGTAGTTGTGGTGATTGTGGCGGCTCAAGAGCGGCTTTCCCTGCGGGCTGGGCTTGAGGTGGACCAGGTGAAGTAGACAGTCTAGTAGCGAGCTGTCCGCCGGCCGTGTGGCGAAGCTCCAGCCCCTCTGCTTCGCCACTGCGAATAACTCGGGACGCAGGAGGGAGGGCGGCGGGGTGTGACCGCGGGTGGGGCGGGGCCTGTGCCCCAGTGGGGCGGAGGCCGGGAGCGGCGTAGAGGGTGGCTCTTCTGGGCCGGCGGTTCCCGGGCTCGCCTTGTTCTGCCCAGTCTTTCCGCCGCCAGTATCAAGGTTGATAAGGTTAATTGAAACTTGTGCCCTTTCAAGGCCTCACCTGCCCATGTCGCCTCTAAACGACGGGCGGCCCGGGTGCGAATTCTGACTGGAGGAAATGTGTGTGCGACGATGAGAAGGTGGATGGGTGTGGTAGTCCAAAATGAAAATGCGCATAATTTCTGATTTCTGGAGAAGAATGCTTGGAAGTGGGAGAGTATAGAGCCCTTAGAAATCTGATAGACACGATGGACCTGTCATTTATTTCAGAAGTGTCTGTCGAGGCCCAGCAGATACAAGGCACTGAGGAAAAACAAGGGTCCTACTCGTGGGGTGCGTGCCTTATAGTGAGGTGAATGGACTTAAGCAAACAAAGTAGTGACAGATTGTGGTTACGGTCTTCAGGACGTATACGGGATGATAAGAGAGATTATGTGGATGAGTCCTCTTTGGCTGGATGAGATAGCTAGAAAAAACCTCTAGGAAGAAGTGCTATTTGAGCAACCTCCTAATGGGAAAAATACACGAAAGACTCAATTTTACAGTCAGGGACTGTGAGTTCCAAAACCCCTGAAGAAGCCCAGGGATTCCATGTTAAGAACCTGTCTCTAAAGCTTTCTAAAGGCTGTTTCTGTGCAGTCTGTTCTCTCTGCATATTCAGAAGGCTTGCTCACCCTCGTGGGGGCCAGCATTATGGCACTGACACTATGACACTGATTCGGGTGGTTCAAGTCATGATTTAGGGAACTTTGGTCTCTAGCCAATGAGATATCAACAGATCCTTCATCCCAGGGAGAATTTTCATACCCGATGGCTTTGAAAGACAAATTGTTTAACCTTTTACTGTTTGTTTTTCCATGTCAATATTTTTCTCCAAACAGTAAGTAAACATTAAAATAGTGATTTTTACCTGGGCTCAAGAGTAACTTATATTCCCATAAGATCATGCACTGTTGTGATATGAACAAAAGGATTAAAGATACCTTACTAAATCAGTTGAAGACAAAGTAAAAACTCAAGTTGCAAGGGAGAGTACCTATTCAGGTAATAATTAATTACCTGACTATTACCAATAAACCCAATGTTTATTGAATATTAGTTGTATGTAACTGCATAGTTAATGGAAAGATTGTTTGGATATATTAGGATTAGATTCTCTTGCCTTTTTAATTTAGTCTGTAGCCTCTTATTTTTGCTCATGCCAAACTAACAAATAGAGATATAAATATTTTGCATTTTCTTGTAGGAAAACTGGGAAGGTGTTCATATTGACTAAGTAGCCACTATTTGCAAAGCATTCTGCTAGGCACTTAAATATATTATCTCTTTCAATACTATGACCTACCTTGAGAATGGATTTTATACCCGTTGTAGCAACAAAGACATTGATGTTCAGAAAGATTGTGACTTGCTAAAGGTAGCAAAACTAGTAGCTGAAGAGCTGGAATTTGAATTCATACATGTGTGGCCCTAATTCCCCTTTTCCTTTATACCATGCTACCACTTTAATATTTAAGAGGGGAAGATGAGCAGAGTGTCCAGTGAAAAAAATTTCTATGTTGGTGTTGGGATTTTTATTATGAATTTAAGGTAGAGTGGTATGTTATATTTTGGAATTTCTCTGGGTTTTTGTATCTCTCTCTAGAATATTTGCCATCCATTTGGCACTGAAAAACTACCTAACTTGTTTTAAGAGTTCATAATATCATGTATGGGTTGAATGCTCCCAAGAATGTTATGAAGTATGACACCAAAACAATTTGTCATTGCAAGGGGATCCTGACTAAATTCTTTACCCTGAATTATTTCATAGGCAGTCTTTCCCTTCACATTAAGTGATTTCTTTCTGCCAAAAATAAGTGTTTCCAGATCTTCTTGGAATATTCTGACATGTGAATGCCCCTAGGTCTGTGTGGGTTGGCTCCTCTAGAGACATATTAATAGATGAAGGAAAATTTTGCAAGTGTTTATACAGTTTGGGGGAATGAAGTAGTAGGATTCGTACATTTTTGTTCCTTTCATATCAGATCCTTCACATTTTTCATTGATGATATCAAGAAATAAAAATTTCCCTTTTTCAAAAGCAAACACTCATGTTTGTGGTTTTCACAAAACTAAGTTGTCTTTTGCAAGCTCAATACTGTGTTTCACTCTGTACACATCTCAGGAAAACACCATTAGTTCAAACATTAAAAGTAGAGTGCCACTTTCAAAGCTTAATATATTTACTAGTAAAGGTCAGGGGGTAGAGAGAGTTGGAAGCATTTTATTTTAATTCCCACAAATTCCCATAATTTTCATTAACTCCTTAAAAGATTTTGTAAACCTGACAATGAGCAATTCTTAAACTATATTCATTTTGGGTTCTCTTTCTAAAATTCCCTTCTGTGTAGACTTACTATATTTTTTCTTTTTTTTAATTCAATTTTATTGAGATATATTTGCATACCATACAGTCAATACAAAGCTTACATTCATTGTGCACAGTTGTGCATTCATCACCAGAATTAATTTTTGAACATTTTCATTACCATACACACAAAAATAATAAGAAGAAAAATTAAAGTGAAAATGAACTGTTAAAGTAAAGAACAGTGGGTGCTTTTTTTTTTGCCCCCATTTTTCTACTCATCCATCCATACACTGGACAAAGGGGAGTGTGGTCCATATGGCTTTCCCAATCATATTGTCACCTCTCATAAGCTACATTTTTATACAATCATCTTCAAGATTCAAGGGTTCCAGGTTGTAGTTTGATATTTTCAGGTATTTACTGGCTATTCCAATTCATTAGAACCTAAAAATGGTTGTCAATAATGTGCGTAAGAGTGCCCACCAAAGTGACCTCTCGGCTCCTTTTGGAATCTCTCTGCCACTGAAGACTCACTGTACTTTTTCGTGCTGGTCCCTTTTCTGTCTCTCTCTCCCTCTCTTTTTGTAAGTTTTTTTGTTTGAAAATATTTATAGACTCCCAGAAGTTGTAAAAATAACACAGAGGGGTCCCATGTACCTGGTACCCTGTTTCCCCATAGGTAGCGTCTTACATACCTAAAGTACATTTTTAAAGCCAGGAAATTAATATCTTGCTGTCTTTGGGTTTTAGTTTGCTATTGTGTTTCATTGTATCAAAAGATTACCTCTTTACTATAATTCCTTTTATTATATTTGACTTGACTCTTCTACCTTTCCCAAATAAGCAAATAACAAAGTTAATGAGCTTGCCAAGGTACTCCTCTGGAATTATAAGTTTATCTTAAAATTCTTTGGGTCAATGAAATTAAAAGTGATTCATTTGTAAGGTTTTTGCTTTTTGTACTGATACTGTTTCATGTCATCTTGCCCTAATAAACCTGTGAATTTATACAACCTGTGTATGTGTGTTGTTCCGGTTTGCTAAAGCTGCCATTGTGCAGAATACCAGAAATGGATTGGCTTTTATAAAGGGGATTTATTAGGTTACCTATTTACAGTTCTTGGGCCATAAAAGTGTCTAAACTAAGGCATCTACAAGAAGAGACCTTTACTGAAGAAAGGCTGATGGCTTCCAGAATCCCTCTGTCAGCTGGGAAGGCATGTGGCTGCAATCTGCTGGTCCTTTGCTCACAGGCTCTTGTTTCAAAATGGCCTTCTCCAAAATGTATCTGGGCCTCTGTTTCTCTTAGCTTCTCTCTGTCAGCTCCTGTGCATTCTTGCTTGTTCTCCCAGGGCATTTCTTTCTAAGTGTCTGGGGGGGTCCTCTCTTAGCTTCTCTGGGGCAAACTCTGGGCTACAGCTCTTAGCTGAACATCTCCAGACATCTTTCTGTCTTCATTTCCAAGCAACTGGGTCTGTGTCGGCCCCTGAGCTCTCTTAAGGACTCCAGTAAACTAATCAAGACCCACATTGAATGGGTGGGGTCACATCTCCATGAAAATAATCTAATCAAAAGGCCTCACCCACAGTTGGGTGGGCCACATCTCCATGGAAATAACCTAATCAAAAGACCCCACCCATAATAAGATTGGATTAAAAGAACATGGCTTTTGGTGCCGAAGCTGCCGAGCCGGAGTGAAACGAGGCCCCCGGTCGTGCCCTCGCCACAGCCGTGCCGCCGCCATCCGCCCGCCGCCGCCGCTGTCCGACCCCCAAGCATGCCGGCCCCGCGCGCGCCTCCAGGCCGAGTCAAGTTGTGGCTGTATTTTGCAAAAATTGAGAGGAAGGCTTTAGACTTCTACTGCCACAACCGCTGGGAGATGGGCCTGGTCGTCCGCAGCCCTGCGCCCGCTGCCGCTCAGAGGAGTTGAAGGTAATCAGGCGCCGCTGGAGCCCTGCGGAGGAGCCGCTGCCGCCGCCGCCTGCACCGGGACCTGAGCCAGTGGCGCTGGAGGTGAGTGGGCGCTCGCCGCCCCAGTGCCCCCGAGGCTTTCAGGTAGTCGCTGCCACCACCAGGCCCGCACCACCTGCGCCGCTGGAGCCCCGCGGAGGAGCCGCTGCCGCCGCCTGCACTGGGACCTGAGCCCGTGGCGCAGGCATGCACCACCTGCGCCGCTGGAGCCCCGCGGAGGAGCCGCCGCCGCCGCCTACACCGGGACCTGAGCCCGTGGCGCCGGAGGTGAGTGGGCGCTCGCCACCCCACCGCCCCCGAGGCTTTCAGGTGGTCGCCGCCGCCACCAGGCCCGCACCGCCTGCGCCACTGGAGCCCCGCGTAGGAGCCACGGTGGCCGCCGGGGATGGAACCCAGAGCAGCTGGCAACTACCCAAGAACTATATGAAACAGAGTTTTCGGGGTGTCCAGTAAGCAGTCACACATTGGATGCAAGTTTGTTATTGGAGGAAAAGCCAAGATCGCAGTGAACATTGAAAACTCCATACACTCCCAGTGAGACCCGGGCCTCACTAGACTGGGAAAATCTGACTAGGGTCGACCATATCTGAGGAGACCCATTCACAAAAAGGCTACATAGAGCAGAGCAAGAAACAGAAAAACCAAGAGGGGAAAAATTTTGATCAACTAAATAGAACCTAAGTTAGAGGTTTAGAATAAGTTGAATTGAATAACAGAGGCCAGAGAACAAAGCTAACCAACAAGAAAACCCCTAGGTAAAAGATAGAAAACAAGCTCCAAAATAAACTAATCAAGAAAATCAGATGCCTAGACAACTTAAGATAACAAGCCTTACCAGGAAACACGAAAATATGGACCAGCCAAAGGAACAAACTAATAGCTCAAATGAGATACAGGAGTTGAGGCAACTAATGCTAATTAAATTCAGTGACATGAAGGAAGATAAGGAAGATCTAGCAAAAGAGTTGAAGGATATAAAGAAGACACTGGATGACCATAAAGAAGAATTCATAAACTTAAAAAAACAAATGGCAGAACTCATGGGAATGAAGGCCACAATGGAGGAGATGAAAAACACAATGGAAGGACACAACAGTAGATTTGAACAGGCACAGGAAAGGATCAGTGAACTGGAAGACAGGTCATTTGAATTCATGCACGCAAAAGAACAGATGGTAAAAAAAATGGAAAAATATGAGCAGGATCTTAGGGAGCTCAGTGACAACATAAAACATACAAATATACGTGTTATGGGTATTCCAGAAGGAGAAGAGAGGGGAAAGGGGGCAGAAGGAATAATACAAGACATATTCACTGAAAATTTCCCAACTCTTATAAAAGACAGAAAATTAGAGATTCAAGAAGTACAACGTACCCCAAATAGAATAGATCCCAATAGACCTACTCCAACACACTTACTGGTCAGATTATCCAATGTCAAAGACAAAGAGAGGATTCTGAAAGCAGCAAGAGAAAAGCGATCCATCACATACAAGGGAAAG
>PVKY010010473.1:0-12614 GCA_004027775.1 Bradypus variegatus
TCTGTGTAGGCAGCCCATTGGCCATCACTCTTCCCTCATTTTGCATCACAGAACTCATACTGGAGAAAAGCCGTGTAAGTGTAATGAGTGTGAAGAATCCTTTCCCGATGTCTCCCACCTGATTGTCCATAAGAGAATTCACACTGGAGAGAAACCCTACAAATGTACAGAGTGTGGGAAATCCTTCAACCAGAATGATCATCTCATTATGCATTGAAAAATTCATTCTAGAGAGAAACCCTATGAATGTAAAGAGTGAGGGGATAACGTTCCTCACCAGGCACCAGAGTACTCATGCTGGCGAGAAGCCCTATGGTGTAATCAGTGTGGCAAGGCTTCCAGGGATAGCTCCTGTGTGACCAACATCAGAGAATTCACACTGAGACCCCTTCCCAATGTATCAAGTGAGGGAAAGTTTCAGAGCAGCGATGCTCTAATTAGACACTGAGGTTGGCACACTGGAGAGACATCTGTGGGGATGCAGTGAACGTGGCAATGATTGTTTGATTCTTTTTCATTATCAGACATTTCTTAGTGAAGAGCAGCTGTCTGAAAATAACGCCATCCAGCCCTTACTTCTGGGAACCTCCATCCCTGAGGTATCTGTCTGCATAAGAAACGAGAATTCTTGTGCCATGTTGCTAAACTTACTGGACAGAAACCCTAGGTATTAACAAATGTGTTTAAAAAAAGCCCACAAGTCTTTAGAGATTGCTTTGTCTTTGCTAAATATGAGACAACACACCACAACCAAAACCTTTTGAATGCTGGGGTCAGAGCTGAAAGACGGAAACTGAATGGCTGGGAGAGATTTGCTTTTCACTGCATTTCTTTCTGATGTTATATGATGTGCGTATATTTATTTTAAAACTACATTTTAAACAAAACTTATTTTTGTAATCAATGTGGAAAGTAAAGTGAAACTTGCTTTTTTTGGCATCAAAAGACTCAGTGAATTTAATGAATTTGAGGTTCCATTTTGGTATTAACCAACAGAGTGAAAATATACAAAAATTGTTTAAGAAAATACTCACCCTAATGTGATAAGAGAACTCATACTAGGGACAGACAGGAAAAATAAAATCAATGTGTGAAAATTTCCAATTGAAGATCTGATCTTCCAGAATAGCACTGTCTGAGATAAAGGTAATGTGGAACACATAATGTAAGTTTAAATGATCTACTGGCTACATTTTTTAAGTATAAATTAATGTTGATAATATATTTTCTTTTACCCACTCAACCCCAAACATTCTCACTTAGCTATACTGCACTGGCCCCATTTCTGCATACTGTTTGCATCTAGTGGCTTCTGCATTAGACATCACAGCTCTAGTGCCTAAGAGAATGAGTTCCAGAGAAATCCCTCTTATGGGATATTTGTCCTATTTAACTCCACAGTCAAGTTTTTAATCACATTTCTAGAAAAAAGTGTGTGCCTGGAAGTTAGTGCTGACACAGAACCCTGAGAACTTACTGTATTTTATTCATTCTAAGACATGCTTTCTTTTCATATTTTAATGTCTCTGAAATAGAGTTAATTGATGTTAGGTCATAGTTTAACTGGGAGACTCTTCCTTTCTTAGTAGCATGTAAAATAAAAGCGTATCTTACCAGCAACTCGGTCTTAGGTTTGGTGAGATCAGTCCACTTGAGGAGAGAGTAGAACTAACAAGGAAAGGGCTGTTGTTGACATTTACATATCTGTTGGAAGAAAAGATGACAAGCCAGTGTGCCACTACTTGACGTAATCACTCTGACATTGCTGGATGTTATGTGATACCTGATCTCTTTCTTGTAGTCTGTATCAGCTTTTAATACTTATGAAGATTTTATTGTAAGGTTGAAAATGCTCATAGTATGGAGGGAAGCAAAACAGCACAGAAGAGCACACAGGCTGTTTATTTCAAGCTAAACAGATATAAACCCCTGCCTTAATGGAGCTTCTGTTCTGGTTTATATATTGAAATATCTTCATGGCCATTATCATATGTGTGTGTATTTTTATGCGTGTGTGCACGTGTATACTTTGGACCTTTTATTTATAAAAGAAAGCAGAGTGTCCCTGACAGCCAGTACATGCTTTTTAAATGGTAGATCCCTGGCTGCTCACAAAACCTATATAGGAAGCCCAATCCTGGTTAAGAAAAAAAAATGTGTGAACTTGCACAAAAACTCTGGACCAGGACCATATGAGTATTAGTTAGCATCATGGTTAAGAGTACATCTTTTGATTTACTCAGATTTCGATTTAAATTGTGGGTCTATCTCTTACTAGCTATGTCATCTCAAGTAAATTTCTTGACCTCTCTGTGCCTTGGTTCCTCTCATAAAATACTGGATAAGCCTTACTACTTAGGATTAAATGAGGTGAGGTGTGTAGAGTGCATGGAACATGCAGTATCTAGTGTGATAGGTGATCCCTACCTGCTGCTACTGTCCCTCCTTTTGCTGCTGTTGGTGATGATTTTTTGTTGTCAATATTTCTGTTGAGGATGATGGTGGGAATGTTTTGTTGATCTTGTTTTTTGCTGTTGATGATGATGTTTATGTTTTGTTCAAGAGCCTGAAAGAGAAGGGAAAGGGTCTTCCAAGCCTCTTTTGACTCTCAGAACCCATCACAAATAGTTCATTGGTGGTATTACTTCTCAAACTGTAGTGTTCATTGTTCAAATACTAGAAAACAGAGGCCACTGAGCTTTAGGGCTCCTGAGGCAGGTAGAGTTGAAGGAGTTAGCTGGGAGAGAGGACTGGAGGGAGAGAGGGCTAGAAGCTCCAGGTAATGCATTAGGGAGGTGATGATGTTGGCTGGGATGAATGTGGGTGGCAGAAGCGAGTAGAGGTGAAGCTCCAGGCACTGAGAAGATGAAGTCTCAGTGTGTTGGCCACTGGGTGTATGTGCCCCCACAATGATGGCATATCTGGGGTGGGGAGGAAGACAATGCCCAGTACCCATTCCATTGTGCTACATGTCCTTCACATAGCAGTTTGAAAGGGCCACATCCTGTTCGAACTCCAAACTCGAGGACTCATGATCACAAGGTCTTCTGCCCTATGCCACAGCTCTTCCCACTTGCCCAGGACTTCTTGAAGGCCCTGCCCCAGAACTGAACCAAAGTCAGATGACAAACTCCACTTCCAGGGAAACCAAGACTCACCCATTCAGTTCAGTCCAGTCTAGAGCTAGACTTCCCATGAGATGTGGCCTCCTTGGGGTCAAATGAAGAGTGAGACATGTTTGTGTTGAATGAAGTCAGCCTTGTTTGCCCCTTGACCCACATGGCCAGGGGCCAGTTCTAAAGCTCCTCATAGTCAGCCCAACCTTCCAGAGCCCTCTCTGCCCTTCTGTTCCCACAGGAACTCCACAGGTCAACAGAATTTGCCCAGGCCCACCAGACGATGGAACATTCCTCTCTCCTATCCACCAGGAACCAGTGGGTGCTACCATGTTCATTCTCAACATGGGAGAATCACCACCAGGGCCTCAGCTGGATTCTCATGCTGATGGGCAGTGAATTCTGTGTCCTTACTTCCTTGGCCTAAACTGATGGAGCTGGGTCCCTGATATAGTCTCCTCTCTTGGGAATGTGTCCTTGAACTTAAGAACTCTGGACAGTCAGCTGTGAGTACTGGACTGGTGAGAACAGGCCTCTTTCGTGTGGGAGTCTGCCATTTCCTGGTACTCCTTTCTACCAAGGGCAAGTAAGAAAATGAAGCAGAAACAGAGGAGGTCAGAGACAGTGGTCAGGTGGCCTTGTAGAGAGCTCCCCAGAGGCCAGTCTGAACTTATGCTGCACAGTGCTCTGATTGATGGCCTGAGGGTTCTCCTGTATTGCTCAAGGCTTGTTCAGGTGTGTTCTTGTTGCTTGTATCTGTAATAGCCTTAACTCTGTCACTATGTTTGGGTTTTTGATTTCCATTTTTGAGCCAAATAGGTTTACTTTATTTGAAAACTAATTACTTTATTTGGAAAATAATCCATGCACATGGTAACAAATGCTGCAGGGTTCTTCTTTATGGCATTTTGTATGCATATGCATGTGCAAGTATACCTGGATATACTTGAATATATTTGTTGGAGTGGAATTGCTGGGTCAAATGATGTATATATTTAAATATTTGAGAGATACTACCAAATTGTCATCCAAAGGGGTTGATCTAAACAGCAGCACCTGTTTATCCACACTCTTGCCAATGTTCAGGACTGTTAAACTTTTCCAATGTGATTATAAAATGTATCTTGCTTTAATTAGTGTTCCATTTATTATGCAGGAAGTTGAGCCTCCTTTCATGGGTATTGCTGACAGGGCAGCACAGGGATGAGACATAGACACAAAGTAAGAATTAAGGGAGCAGGGGACCCACATAGAATCCTGTGCTAAGTGGATACTAGTACACCTTTGCTCCAGGTATTTATTTGTTTCAGGAGATAAGAAAGGATATGCTCATCAGAAGGGATAATCTAGGTTTAGGACAAGGGTTAACGTTGTCCTCATAGTCACAAGACACATATCTTTACAGCATTCCAGGTCACCACCCTAGATACAGTCTAAGTAACATGAAAGACTTGGTTACCCACACATGGGATTATAAGACGTGTATTGCTTTTTCTGGGATGTTAACTGCCTATTCATGTGCTTGGTCCATTATTTTCTCTGGGCTTGTTTTTTTCCTTGTTGGTTTGTAAGAGCTCAGTGTAAGGCCAATTCATCCATTGCTTGTCATATATTGTACATATATTTTCCCAATAATAAATATTTTTTGACTTATGGCAATTTTGTTGTCATGAAAATATTTTTAATGTGGTCAGATTTACTACTTTTTTCCTTTATGGTTTCTGGGTTTTGTTTTTATTTAGAAAGGCTTTATGCAAAAAGACTTTTTCAAGTTTTTATTAAGATTTTATTCTTTAAATTTTAATCTGTCTGGAATTTGTTTTGATATAAGTAGTGAGTTGGCAGTGCCCATTTTATTTTATTTTTTCCTGCATAGATTTTTATTTGTCCCAAGACCATTTTTTTAATAATGGATTGAAATTCCATTTGGCAGAATCCACATTCCAATGAGTATTCTAATTTGTTTCTGGATTCTGTTCCATTTATATGTTACTTTGTTCCTATGCAAGGTTTACTGTACTTGTAACTATGTTTTATAATATGTACAAGGACGAGGATGGCTGATAAAACAAGTCACATATGAATTCCTTTGTCAGTATACAGCAGTATATAGAATAAGAATTTATATTCTGCCTTCACTCTGTTGTGTTCCCCAAAACTAAATCGTGCCAATAGATTCCTGAGGACCTTTTCCTCACTTCCTCTGTGCACTTACACCTACAAATCCCTCCACATGTGCCTTCAGGCAAAGGTAGCGCAGCTCGAGGTTGGGAGCAAGGGTTCTGGGCTGAACTACCAGGTTCGTGCTCCCTCCCTGCCACTTTATACTGTAGGACCTTGGGCAAGTTGCAGAACCTCTCTGTGCCTCCGATTTCTCATCTGATAAATGGGGATAATGGTATTACTCACCTCTTAGAGTTGCTGTGAGGATTAAATGAGTTAATATCTGTAAATCCCATAAGAGAGTTCCTAGCACTACTATCTAAATGCTATGTTAAGGTTATGGGAGTAACCACTGCTATATACATACTATTATTTTTATACAAGTATATACCTAGGGGGCGTCGTTAGTGTCAGTTTTTAAATAAAATAATTTTTGCCCCTACCATGCAATATAATGTCTGTGTGTGCTCTAAAAATTTTTGTCAAATGTAACATGTACATGGTATTAAAAGTCAAATTATACCAAAAATTTATAAGGAAACTGGCATCCCGGCCCCTCCCATTCTCATCGTAGACCACTTCCTGTTCTTTCAGTTGATTGTCCTGGCACGTATATCCATACAGTGAAAATGAAAACAGAAAAAAATCAATGACACATAAAGCTGCTTCTAAACTTCTATCCAGTGGGACCACCACCAGCAATAAAATACAAAATACCAGTGTCAAGAATGAAGGTGGAGATGTACAGACCCCACACACATCACAAGGATAAGAAGGATAGACTGTGAACAACTCTACACACACAAATTCAATAACTTAGATACAGTGGACCAATTATTTGAAAGTCATAAATTACCAAAACACCCCTCTCAAAGAAATAAGTAAACTTAATTGCTATGTATCTATTAAGGAATTTTTTTTTTCCCAAAACAACTTAACAAACTCAGGGCTCAATAGTTTCATTGGCAAATTCTACCAAACAGTTAAGGAGTTTCTTCCAGAAGATAAAAGAGGAAGTCATTTTATGAGGCCAGCATTACCCTGATATCAAAACCAGAGAAAAACAGTACAGAAAACTATGAAATTATATTTCCCATGAATATAGACACATATTCTCAAGAAAATACCAGCAAATTGAATCTGGCAATCAATATATAAAAACAATAATGCAATAATAAGCATTCTGGGAATGCAAAGCTGTTCTAATAATTGAAAACCAATCAGTCTAATCCTCTATATTAAACATAATAAAGAACAAAACTGAAATGATCTTAACAATAGATGAAGACAGAGCAATTGACAAAATTCAATAACCTTTTGGGATGATGTGAAAATGGAATGGTAAATGACTTCACTAACCACCTTGATTTGCTTGAGCTTCCGTTTTATCCAAGGAACTATGAAGAAAAAGAGGCCAACTGAGCTTAGTTGGCATACCCATGATCCTTTGCAGTGGTGACAGAGACCTCTGCCCCTGTGAAGAGGGGAAACTAGCAAACAAGGCTTGTGACAGTCTGCTGACGTCACCAGATGCCTCAGATCTTGCACCGACATCCTGTTCTGCAGTTACTGATTAGCCCACCATTGCCCAAGGACACTCCATCCTGACTCTCTCTCCCCCTCCCCCTGGACAGCCATATAAGCCACCTCCACATCCCAGCTTATGGAGCAGAACCCCCGTTTGGTGCTTCTCCGCATGCATGCTGCTCCTGCTCAATGAAACTTCCCTCTTGCTTTACAGAAGGTCTCCCAGTTATTTCTTTCATTGACCATGATAACTTGGTGTGCCAGTTTGAATGTACTATGTCCCCCTAAACGCCATTATCTTTGATGTAATCTTGTGTGGGCAGGCCTATCAGTGTTAATTAGATTGTGATTCTTTGAGTGTTTCCATGGAGATGTGACCCACCCAACTGTGGGTGATGACTCTGACTGGATATTTTCCATGGAGGTGTTAGCCTGCCCATTCAGGGTGGGTTTGAATTAAATTACTGGAGCACTATATAAGATCAGACACAAGGAACAAGCTTGCTACAGCCGAGAGGGACACTTTGAAGAAAGCACAGGAGCTGCAGATGAAAACGGCTGTTGAAAGCAGACTCTTGCTCTGGAGAAGCTGAGAGAGGACAAATATCCCAAGTGCAACTAAGAGTGACATTTTTGAGGAACTGCAGCCTAGAGAGGAATATCCTGTGAGAAAGCCATTTTGAAATCAGAACTTTGGAGCAGATGCCAGTCTCGTGCCTTCCCAGCTAACAGAGGTTTTCCAGACACCATTGGCCATCCTCCAGTGAAGGTACCCGATTACTGATGTGTTATCTTGGACACTTTATGGCCTTAAGACTGTAACTATGTAACCAAATAAACCCCCTTTTATAAAAGCCAATCCATCTCTGGTGTTTTGCATTCCAGCAACATTAGAAACTAGAACACTTGGGAAAACAGGAATAAAAAGGGATTTCCTTTAACTGTAAAAGGGTATGTACAAATATATATATGATATCTAATATCACAATTTATAGTGAAAGGCAAGGATGTCTGCTTTTTCCAGTGCTATTACAAATCATTCTAGAAGTCCTAGCCAATGCAATTATGTAAGAAAAAGACATAAACACTATACATATTGCAATTACTATCAAAATCCCAGCAAGGTTTTTTGCAGAAGCAGATGAGGTTATTCTAAAACTTATATAGGAAATCACAGGACCTAGAAGAACCAAAATGATTTTGAAAATGAAGAGAGGGGAATCAGTCTACCCAATGTTAAGGCTTAGTGTATAGCAACAATAATCGATAGTTTGAAATTGTTTGAGGGATGGCCACATAAATCAATGGAACCCAACAAAGAGCTCAGAAATAGACCCACAAGATTATGCCCACCTGATGTTTGACAAAGGTGCACAGTTATCCAGTGGAGGAAGGTTTGCCTTTTTAACATATGGTGCTGGAGCAATTAAACATCTGTAGGGGAAAGAAAAGTAACCTCAGTAACAAAATATAACTCAAAATTGAGAACTAGTTGAAATTCAAAACTAACTGTCGGTCAGAAAGAGAAATGCCAGTTGCCACTAGTTTCACCTCATGGGAGGTGGCAAGAGTGTCACAAGGCTTGCCACCAGGAATGGCATTCTGGGGTCCCAACCCACCCCACACCTTGCAAGTGTTGGGGTCACCAGCAAAGCACAACTCTATATAGTCTCTAACTCACATAGTGAAGAGACAGAGCAAGGCCAGCTTCACTAGTGGGCATCAGTCCCCCCTGGCCAGCAGGAGTCAGTCTGTGGCCAACTCCAGGAGCGGTTCTAGTGCAGTGTGTGCCATAGTGTAGGGACACTGAAGTGGGTGAGTCCGATACCATAGTGGACACGCTTTAAGGCTATCTCCAGTGAATGTTTATATATGCTGTGGACAAAAAGGGAAGAAATGTGCTAGGGGTGCATTTTATCTCCCACATTCATCACCCATCCTAGAAGGCACGCTGCCACAGTCCCAAGCCTAGGGTTTATTTGTAGGTCAAAGGGAACTGCTGCAGGCTGCTCCTGGATCATCCCTTTTTTAGCTGCAAAAATAAATGCCATACAATGGGAATTTATTGGCTCATGATCTCAGAGGCTGGGAGGCTTGCTTCCTCCTGGGGTCATATCTTCTGATTCACTGGCAATGTTGGGCTTTCTTGGTTTTTCCATCACTTGGCAATGCACACGGCAGCATCTTCTCTCTGCACACCCCTCACCCCAGCTGCCTCTCTCTTACATTTTTCTCCCATTTTAGCAGTTCCTGAAGTTCCCTGCATGGCTGTTCCTGGAATTCCATCATTTCCCCGGATCTGCAGAATCAAGTTCCTTTAGTTCCTACACACGTCCCCATGAACTTGCTTTCCTTTGTAGCCAATTGGTGTCTGCACGAACTCCATGTCTCTGGGGCTTTGTCTCTGGATCTCTCTGTCTCCATCTCTCCCTGACCTCTGGGTCTCCCTGTTTCCCCACTCCTGGGTTACTGATCTCTGAACTTGTCTTTGTCTCTGTGTCCTTGTCTCTCCCTGTGTCTGGATTTCTCTTGGTGTCTCCTTGTCTCTGTCCTTATCCTTGGGTCTCTGCCTCAGGCATCTCACTGTCTCGGTGTCTCTGGGTTGGTGGGCCTCCCTTTCTCTGGGTCCCCTCCCCCTCTTACTTCCTCCATCTTTAGGTCTCCCCATGTCTGGGTCTGAGTCTCAGCACCAAGTCCTCCCATCTCAGATTTAAGTTTCCGGTTCCCTCGTGTCTGAGTCTTCCTGCCTCTGGGTCTCCCTGTCTCTGTCCGTCCTCATCCTGCTCTCTCTCCTCATCTCCCTCTCTCTCGTCTCTGTCTCCCCCTGACTCTCCGTACCTCTCCCCTCACGTCTCTGGTATTCCTGGTTGCTAGCGGAAGTAATTTTGTCTGCCGTGGCTTCGTTGCCATGGCATCAAAGGTGACGTAGGTGCGCGGAGAGCAAGGCCCCGGCGGGAAGCCCCTGCTTCCGATTGGCTATCCGCTCGCCCCGCCCCACCCTCTGCTCGGCCTCGCGGCATTCTGGGAATGGAGGTGCTGGGCGCGGGTCCAGCGCACACGGGCAGATTGGCCGGCTGCTGTCGCGCCTCCTGGGGCCGCTGCGCAGGAGGTGGGACAGGCTGGCGCCCTCCGCGGTGTTGTTTTTCGGAGCGGGTCGTAGCCGTCAGGCCCCGTGTGTGTCGCGCGGCTGCGTCCTGAGTGATACTGGGGGTGGGGTTCCCCCGGAGCTGGGTCCCGGAGGGGGCTGAGAGCGCCTTGGGTCGGACTCTGTAGGGGGAGAGACCGGGGATGGAGTGATCGGGGGCAGGTGGGGACTGCTGGGTGTGAGTCAAGGCGGGGGAGGATCTTAAGGCACAGTGTGGGGACTCCTGGGTGGCACAGAGAACCTGAGGACAGCCCTCGGGCATCTCTTTTGGGGTGTCCGCAAGAGGGGGGAGCTTAGGATGCCCCTATCGGGGGAGGAGGGGCAGGGTGACGCGCCCAGGGTGGGGCGGGGGAGGGACGGAGGGGTCCCCGCGTGAGTCCAGGGAGCCCCCAGAAGGGGCGGGCTTCTGCCCCAGGGACCCCTTTTGTGAGAAGAACCCCCTTGGGAGAGGGGCAGGAGTCGGCGTCCAGGAATTGGGTCTGGGTTGGGATGTTGGCAACTCGTCTCCTCGATGCTGGGGAGGGAGCGAGAGGAAGTGGGGACCATAGGTTGTTTTTTTAATTTTTAAGTTTTCAGTTACCTCTAAACCTATAGAAAAGTTCTAAGGAAAGATCATAGAAATCCCAGGTACCCTTTACCGGATTCACCTGTTACTATTTTACACATTCACTGCACTTCTTACCCATCCCCCCATCTCTGGCTTCAGTCATTCCTCCCCACTCCCACTGCCCCCCCCCATACTCATCCTTGTATGATCCTTCCTGACCCCTTGGAGGGTAACCTGGACACATCACACCATCATCCCTGCAGAACTGTGGCCACCACTCCCTAGTGCGGTCACCTCCCCACCCCCCTTCAGTATTGAGTGTCCTGGGTCCCCACAGTGCCCTGTAGAATCTCCTATGCCTGGATCCGGCCCAGGGCTGTGTATGGCACTGAGTCCCCTCTCCTCTGCACACTCCGACCTGTGTCCTTTTTGGCGCTGGTGGCCTCGACGCCTGGGGAGTGGCGGCTGTGGTGCAGGATGTCCCCCGGCTGGGGCCTGCCTCTGTGTCCTCAGGATTGGGTCTGAGTGTGTGCTCTTGGCAGGAAACGCAGAAGTGAAGTTCTGCCTCCCCATGTCTCATCGGCGGCTGCCATGTTGTTCTGCGCGAATGTGAGCGAATGATGGTCCTTGCCTCAAGTTTTTTCCTCCTAAAGGCACCTTTTGTCCCCTTGTAAGGAATAAGTAATCTGTGGGAGAAACCAGGAGGCCCGGTGCATACCCCGTGCCCATCGCAGTGTGCCTCTGTGCGGTCAGCACCCATGGGGGGCCCTGGGGTACTGCAGCAGAGGGGTAGGCAGGCCTGACGGTGGGCAGGGAGAGCAGGAGGGCTTGGCCAGGGGCGTTGGAGAGCCTGCAAGGGACACAGCTGGGGCAGAAGAAGGAAACCGCTGCCCACATGGGGGGCAGTGGGGAGGGCACGAGGTCTGGCCGGCAGGTAGTGTCTGTGGGGGTCGGGCCTTGGGTGCATGGGACTTGGACAGGCACCCCATTGGATAGATCTGAGGTGGGAGCTGTCCTGGCCCGCGGGACGATCAACGAGAGCTCCAAGTCCTGTGAGGGAAAGAATGGTATGGGACAAGAGACACGAGAAACGACAGCAAGACAGGATTCTGATCAAGCTGCAAATCTTTATTGAAAAACCAGGGTTTATATACTCTAGAAGAAGAGGGTGTGGCCAGTAGGAGTGGTTGGCTCTCTGGGATTGGTGGATGCTGTTGCTAGGGCGGGTGGCAGATGTAAGGTTAGTAAAGTAAGACCACCTAATGTTGGTAAAGTAGGACAAGGTTAGTAAAGTAAGACCACCTAAGGTTAGTAAAGTAGGACTTCCGTGACATGGAAAAAAGGCTGATGATAGCTTAAGCCATTATTGCATCAGCCCAGGCGGCTATGTTACCGGCATCGCTGAAGGTGGATATTATACCTGCTACCTTGATTGTCCCCAACATCTCCTCCCTTTGTATTTCAAAAGGATGGAGGAAGAATGCTGACCGAGCATTTCTTTGGCATTAACCTGCTGGGGGAAATAGAGGCCTTATTCCCCAAGTTGTTTGTGGCTCTTATGGGGCTGTGCCTGTTTTAGGTTGTCTGTATGGGAGCCATCCTTACCCGTCATTGGGTGAATGCCAGCTATGGGCTCTCATCCTGTCTTAGGTTGGATGGTTCCTGACAGATCTTACCCGTCATTGGCTATCCAGGCCCAAGTTGATGGCTCTGTTTTTCTGGGGAGGGGAATTTTTGCAGAGCAAACCCCTATGCAAATAAGGCATATTTCTCAAGGAGCTCGAAAATGGCCTTTAGTTGTTTTGGCCCTCCTTTGCAGTGCTTTGCCTTGCACCCAGCGGTACCAATCGTAGCATAAGCTAGAAGCATACTTTCGAGGCATATGCTGCTTGGGGATAGGAGGGGGATCTCTTACTCGGTGGGTAGCAGTTAGATATTCTGGATTCACACCTTGGTCAGCGAGGTGAAGCCGGTGATAATGCACTTGAATGGGCCTGCTTAGGGCAGAATCAATCAGGTCCTTAACTAGTTGTATTAATTTTTTTATGGCCCAAGGTCCAAAAGATATTATAAGAAGTATGGTTAGTAAGGGGCCTAATATAGGGAGGAGGTAAGG
>PVKY010010474.1:0-12600 GCA_004027775.1 Bradypus variegatus
GCCCCTCTGCCAATCTGCCTTCAAGAAATGCCTTGAGGGAAATGGAAGGACGTGGGCCTTTTTATAAAATGAATCCTGAGACACCATCCCCCACCCCCGCCCCCCAACCAAGGCAGGGCCTGGAAGGAGAATCTCTGTACAAGGTGGGGAAGAGCTCTGGAAGGGAGATTCCCATTTCCCTCTGGGACTCTCCCGATCACAGTGCCGCCGCCACCATGCTGGCCTCGGGGATTGGCTGGGCTCTGTGAGGGTAGGGTCCAGGAGCAAAGCCCCCACCCTCAATTTCCCTATGTGGAATCCCTACCTCTCCAACCCCCAACCACCCTCCCAGGCCGGGAGGGTCGGGAAGGCAGTTGACACATCAACTGCAAAGCACACAAGAAATGGCGGGATTGTCACAGGACCTAACAGATTGCATTAAATGGAACTGAACTGAATTGAATTTGCAACAAGTATTTGTTGGGTGTCCACAGGGTGTGCCCATTTCTGATTTGTCTGAGGCCAAGGGGTTTTCCAGGATGCTGTCTTTTAAAAATCACTGGTGAGAAGGAGTCATCCCCACTTTTTCTTTCTGAACTTCTTCAGCCCTGTGGCCTACGTCAGCGTGGCAGGGGAGGGGTGGGGGCTGGGAGGGGGGTTCCTAATATCACTCACACACACACACACACACACACACACACACAGTAGGAATACAGTACACAGGACTTAAAAGGTTCCGTTGGTTAGTTACCCTACTTCTTTAACCAGTTACCATGACAAAAAACAAACCTGTGTCAGCGGGTGACGTGAAGCCAGTTGTGCTCTCCAGAATGCTTTCTGAAACTCCGCGCAAAGTAATAGCTTAAGCTAAATAGTGCAAAAGTGCGACGTGGAGTTTTGGAGTTTGCATGGAATCCTGGAGTTCCTCCCGACTGGAGTGAGGCTGCCGTAGCTTTTGCCTGGGTCTGGGCACAGGGGGCCTGAGCTGGGGTACCCCAGTGTGGACCCGGTCCCCAGCCTCCCTGCACCATGGCCTCGAGATGACTCCGGAAGAATGACAGTTGCCTCTTTCTTTAGAGCACACCTTGACCATTTCCCAAGGGTGATGTGACCGCTATTGGGGAGGGTATCAGAAAAACTGTCAGGACTCCTATTAATTTTCTCTGCAAACACAAAGAATGTCCATCAACCTGAGAGACGTGCAATTACAGCTGAATGAATGATCGCTTTTTAAGCAATTCTATGTTTGCCTTCCTCAATGGGTTAATCCCATGTTGCTTAATTTCTCAATTTCCCAGCCCACTCTCTTTCTGTAGTTCTTTTTGCCATTTTCCTGCCCCCAACTTGCCTTGGTTGATTTTGTTGTGGAGTCTTGATGAATTGCATTATGCCGAGAAGACAGGCTCTGGGTTTATTGATTGAAAACTCTGTTGTGGGAGAAAACAGATTGGACTGGACTGGAGATCAGCAGATCTGAGCCAGAGGCCTCCACCCACATATTGCACCCTGAGATTTTTCTGGATGGATTCTGAAAGCCCTTCACCCATCAACAGTGGAATATGGCAACTTTTCTGGTTAAATAAGACAATGCCAGAGAATCCATTCTGATGGAACACTCATTGTGGAACATTTACAGACATTTGATACAGGGTTGGGTTCAACTCAGTCACTGCCCGGCCGGTGCTTAGAGGGGAGAAGAAAAGCGTCTGAAGAGCTGGGAGCCTTTCAGTTGCGTATGGAAAAAATCCAGACCAAAAGCAAGTTGTCATAACTGCAGAGTCCAGAGGCTGGATTTGGGGACTTAAATTATCTTGTCTGGGCTGTCACAGTCTCCTCTGTTTCTCAATTCTGCTCGTCTCTTTTGCTTTTTGCCTGTGAGTTTCATTCTTTCCCGCTTCAGACATGCTTTAATTTAGGGATTCTCTTGGCCCCAACCGAACCAAAAGAGAAAAAAAAGAGCTCTCTTTCAGTGAGCATATGTGAAATCTCATGGGGGTATTATTCTATGAGTTGGCTTTAGCTCTGAAACAAATCTGGACAAAATGTTGTGGCTTAAGGATTGGCTGGGGTTGGCTGACCCTGGCTAGACTCAGCTGGGTGATGGTGCTTCAGTCTCTGCTTTCAGCTGGGCTTGGCTCCCCTGTGAGGTCTGATCTAAGGCCTGCTCCGTAGTTTGCATTCTGGAGCCCAGGCGGAGAGGCCAGCAGCTTCCTGGTGGAAGATTGTCTCTTGGAGATGGCAGGAGTGCAAGAGCTCAAATGGAAACACAAGGCCTCTCAAGCCCAGGTTCAGAAACTTCTTACCCCCACCCTATTCCATGGGCCAAAGCAAGTTGCATGGTGTGATGGTTAATTTTGTATGTCAATTTGGCTAGGCTATGGTGTCCAGTTGTTCAGTCAAATACTAGAATATACATGTATCCTGTTGGTTCTCTTTCTTTGGAGAACCTTGACTGATGCATGTGTCCAAACCCAAAAGGTTTGGTTCATTGGAAGAAGCTGCAAAGTCATTTGGCAAAAAGGTGTCAGTATAAAGAAGGGTGAAAAATAGTGCATCAATCAAGCACTATCTACAATTATGATTGACACCAGTTGGACTGCACGTCCAGCCCAGTGGGACATGTCAAGGCTGGGTCATAAGCCCACCCTGCCGCCAAGGGGAGGGTGAGATGCTCTGATAGATGGTTCTCCAGAGTCACATGAAGTGCCTGTGGGACAGTTCCCCAGCTGGAGAAGGGTACGGGGCAGACAAAAACTCACAAACACATCTACAGGCAGGAAGGCAAACAATGGCCTCCATGGGATAAAGTGCTACAAAGGGGGCTTGAATCAGGGCCTGGGGGAACTCAGAAGAAATGATCTCAACCTGGAAAGGCCTTTCTCGAGGGAGACCCTCAAACTGAGTCCAAAATGTGGGAAAGTGAGGTGCACATTTCAGGTAGAGGAAACAAGTTTCCCCAAGCATGACAGAGACCTCCATTCAGGAAAAGGTGAGCTACTGGAGCATATAATGATGGGGAGAAGAGCCGGTGGTGAGGAAGGAGACAGACCAGAGAGGCAGGCAGTGTCCAGATCACCAGGGGCTTAGGCACCAGGCTCAGAAGCTTGGATTTTACCCCAAAGGCAGTGGGAATCCATAAAGGGGTTTAAGGAGAAGTGACATAAGCATGTTGCCATGGAGGCAGATGACACAAGGCAGAGGACAAGCTGGCGGTGGTGGTGGAGCCAGTTAGGAAACTAGAGATCTCAAAGCCTGAACTAGTAAAGTGGAGCTGGAGAGAGGCAGTATATCAAAAGACATCTAGCACTTAAAGTGAACACAACTTGGTTTCTGACTGATGTGAGATGAGGGAGAAGATGTCTCGAATGATGCCCAGGTGTGTAAAATAAGGTAGCCATTGTAACAGGCAAGCTCAACAAATCTCTGTGGTCAATATAGTGAAAGGATATTTCTTCCTCATATAGTAGTTCAATTTGGGGGTCCCTGGTGGGGCAGCTCTCCCTAGCAGCCATCTTCCATGCAGTGACTCAGGGACCCAGGCCTCTTCCACCTTGTGGCACTGTCCTTTAGAGCATGTGGCTCCCCCAGGGTCACCCTGGTGGTTATCTTCATCCCAGCCCTCTAGAAGGGAAAAAGAGCATGGAGGAATATGAGTAGAAGGTTCTTATGGGCCAGCCCTAGAAGAACCATAAATCACTTATGCCCAAGTTCCACGGGCTCCATCTTGGTTTCATGGCCACATCTAACTGCAAGGGAGGCTGGGAAATGTAGTCCAATCTGTGTGTCCTGGAGGAAGAGGAAATAGGTTGGGTCAGCTGGCAGTCTGCCACACCAAGTTCTTGGCTTGGAAGAATCAAAGCAGGGACGACTAAAAGAAGAAGTTTGTGGAGGTGATGCGTTCCACTGACGACCTGATGGGTCTGAGGGGACATCTGAGTGTATCCATTGGGAGGAAGTTGAGGTCATGGAGGTGGAAAGGGTAGAGTTGAAAAACCCTAGGGAGAGGAAGACGTGGGTTCAGACTCAGCAGAAGAAGGAGAGCTCATACAGGAGACTGAGTGTTCCAGGCTCGGGAGCTGCAGCCTTATTTGGGAACAATGGGGAGCCACTGCAGACTTTTGAGTAGAGGAGAGACCCAAGCAGAACCGTTTTAAAGGAGGACCACCCTCTGTAGAATGGAATAAAGAACATCTGGCGTCCTGGGGCAGGTTAAAAGGATGTTCTCTGAACCCACCACACAGGTAGGGTTTGGTTTTGGTTTTTGTTAATCTTGCATGTAAGCTCATGCCTGGACTTAAAGCTATTTTTGCTTCTTAATGAAAGCCAAATCCTTGGAAAGGATTCTTGTTTCATGAAAGCTTCAGACATTAGAATTGAGGGAGGGGAGGGTTGGTCTTGACTCTAGTCAAAATCAAGGTTTTTCTTCATTTTAGCAGGGATGGGAAAAAATCAGGAAATTTTTTGAGACCCAACTAATGTTTCCTATCATTTTCAACCCCTCATTTATCATATTCCTCCTTTATTCTATTTTCAGATTTTCTCATTCGTACTTTACAACCCCTTCCCGAAGCCAGATTCCCCATTCCTAAATTTGTGCATCGTGTCCTCTCTAATTTGGCCTCGGTTGGGCCTCTCTGAGGCCACCAAAGGATCTGCAGAACTGGGAGGAAGATTGGCTTTTGTATGCTCTGACTCAGAGCGAGAGCAATACCAGCACAGGCAGATCACACAGGCCCACTTTGACCCCCTGGGCAAGTTTCGAGCTCGGGTTAGCCCCCGGGCCTAAAGGCAAGTACCTGTCTGAGGGTCGTGAGACCCCTGGTCCATCAAAGTCAAGCTGGCTTCAATGTAGTTGTTTTTCATTAAAAGTCTTATTAACGTGTCATGGGATTATAATTGTTTTAAATGAATTAATAAAAATATTTCTTAAAATTTTCAGGTTTACTTTCTAGCATGGTAAATATCTACAGATATAACTCCCCCTCTCAAAACATCTTTGGGGACCTCAATAATTTTTTTAGATTGTAGAGAGGTCCTGAGATCAAAACAGTTGGTCTAGCGCATCATATCAGAGCCAAGCCCCAGCCCCAGCAGGGAAGCTGACGTAACGTGGACACTTTGGAGAGAACCCACTTTGGAGCCAGGATACGAGGGTTTGAGGACAGGGGCAATCACTCCCTGCCCAAGTGGCTTTGGGCAAATCATTTAATCTCTCCAGACCTCAACACTAATTCAGACCTGCTTGAGAGCCACCAAGAGGGTGTCATATGAGGTGTGTGGGAGGAGGGAAGCGTGGCTTTTAAACTGTAGCTCTGGGCAAATAATTATTTTTTTGCCTTTCACTTTGCTTTTCCTGATTCTCTGAGAGTCCTGGGTGTGTCCCCAACAAGAAGCCAAAACAACTGCTGTTCTGCATTCATGGCAGACAAGAAGTTCTCACTCCCTCCTAGCCTCCTTCCCTCCTCCCCTGCTTTGCCTTCTCAGGAAAGCCAGCTTCTGCAGTCCCACCCTCAAGCTGCTCTCTTGATGGGCCTATTTCTCAGCCCCCCAAACTCTGGATTTCAGCCAGGCAAGAGCAGTTTTCTAGCTGCTAAAACAAATATCATGCAATGGGGTGGCTTTAAAATGAGAATTTATTGGCTCATGGATTTGAGGCTAAGAGAAGGCAAAATCAAGGCGTCATCAAGGTGATGCTTTCTCCCAGTAGTCCTTGGCATTTGGGGGCTGGCTGCTGAGGAACCTTGGTCCTTGGCTTTTCCGTCACGTGCGATGCACATGGCAGTGTCTTCTCCTTTCTCTTCTGGGTTGCGTTGACTTCCAGCTTCTGGCTTCTCCCTGTTGCTTCTCTCTCTGTGGCCTTGTCTATAAATTCTCTGGTAATAGGATGGAGACCCCTCAGATTCAGTTGGGCCTCATCTTAACAGAAGGAACCTCATCAAAATGTCCTAAAAGCAGACCTCGGAGACATTGAAGGTTCAGTTCCAGAGCACCACAATAAAATGATTATCATGAAAAAGCGAGTCATACAAGATTTTTGGTTTTGTTGTGCATGTAAAAGTTATGTTTACACTATACTGTAGTCTATTAAGTATGCAATAGAATTATGTCTAAAAAAATAGCAATTAATATGTGACACAGAGACACGAAGTGAGCACAGGCTGTTAGTAAAAGGGCACCAATAGACTTTCTCCATGCAGGATTGCCACAACCTTCAATTTGTAAAAGCACAATAAAGTGGAGTGCAATAAAATGCTTGTATTTATGGTAGTTTCACAACCCCTGGAATGGATTCAGATTAAGAACATGTTTTTCTGGGGTACCTACCTCCCAGCCACTGCAGGAGGCTTTCTGAGTCTGAAACGTGGAGAGGTGTAGGGGCAGAGGGAAGACAAGGGCAGCTCTCCCTGGCTGGTCCTCAGTCCTGCCAACTTCCCCAGCCAGGGAGAGCTGGGCCCAGACCTGAGGGGCCTGGAGGGAGAAGGTCCCTCCCTCCCACCTCCCATCACCCCTGCCCCACGCTAGCCCTTCTGTACCCACAGTCTCCTTGGGGAACCAGGGCTGGACACACAAGCACCCAGAGGTGGGGAGAGGCTTGGTGTTACAGAGGAAGGCCACTGGGCCTGGGGCTGAGGGACATCGGGCAAGTCTTTTCTGCTTCCGGGACTGTGTGTACAGCGGTCAAATGAGGTCTCCGGAGCCTCCCGACCGGGGGCCTCTCCCGAGCAGGAAGGTGCCCAGGGACTGAGCCCACACAGGCTGCCTGGCCCCACCCACTCGGAGGGGCCTCGGGGGGTTAGCCAGGGCCCCCAAGAGCAGCCCCAACTGGCCCCACCTGGTGCCAGCACCTTTCCTCAGGCCAGCAGACACCCTGTCCAGACACCCCATCTGGATCTCCCCAAGCGGCCATCCCCGACTGGGTGGGACGCGTGTGCGTGTGTGTGCGCGCACGTGCACCCTGCTCTCCCTCTGCTTACGATGAGAAGCACTTATCCAAGCTGGGCTGTGCAGACCTCTTGGGGCAGTCCTCGCTGACCCCAATGAGAGGGCAGCTCCAGAGCCTCCGAACAGCTTATCAGCTCCCACCCCAGGGGAAGGGCACATCCCTGAGACGCTGCCAGAAAGCGGGAAAGAGGAAGGTGCTTCCAGGCACACAGGCTGGCAGTTACCGATGGAGCCTTAAATGCCAGGCTCAGGGGCATGGAGGGCAGTGCCCCAAAGGCCAGAGGACCCTTCTAAATGTTTTGGTCATGTACGCTTGTCAGTAAAAAGGTTTCGAGCAGGCATGCCAATACATACGCATTTATTCATTTTACATTATATACAAGTATTCCTGTACTAAATCAATTATGTCAACTATGAAACATATCTCCAAATAGAAACTGTAAAAGGATGAGAACAAACCGTAAAGAGTTCTGGTATTTTCTCCCAGTGGATCGTCTCCTATGTCCGCCCCTGGCACGGCCACACTCTCCCTCTGAGGGGCCCCCGTCTGTCTGGTACCCTCAAGCCAATCTGTTTGCCAGCTCGAGCTGTGCCTCCTCGCTCACCCATCTCAGCCCTCATCTGTTCCGGATGCTGGTGTCTTCCTGGAGGTTTGCACAGCCTGTAGGGTGCTGACACCCATTCTCTCTGTGCGTCGTTTGTTTGAAGTTTCACGTGTCAGACCATGAACACACACTCTTTGCTTACCATGGAGGATTTTCATTGCAAGGTTTAGATCAATATAGCCCACCTTTTTCTTCTTAGGAATTGGAGTAAAATATTCATAGTGAAGCTGTGAAGGAGTTGATTGCCCTGCCGACTGATTTCTGTTTTCCAAAAGACCTAGCAACTGTCCAAACTCTTTATTGCCCCTGCGGTTGTGGCTGGGTTTAAAAGTTTTTTTTCAGCTTCCTTTTACTCTTTCCAGTGGATTTCATTTTCCACGCTCAAGTCCAAATTTCCACCCAAATTGCTCCCTCCAGGTTAGCAGAGACAGAGTGTTCCATGCTTTAGGATGCAGCATTGGGCTCTGAGGGTGGGATCCCCCCCCCAGCTCTGTTTCCCATCCAGGGGGACCTGAAGCCCTGGGAAGTGAGGAGGAGGGATGGGTGGTGGGGACCCGGGGGCCCATTCTAGAGCCAGGCACGGCTGCTCTTGGCCCTCATTGCACAACACTGAGCAGCTTGTGACGCCCCTCCTTCCTCTCCTGTGGAGCTTACAGATCCCACCTGGCTGCTCTCATCCTCACTTTGCCTGGAAAACTACTTGTCTGTCCCCAGGACTCACCTTGGCCGGTGCCAGCTCCTGGATGCCCACTGGGCTCTCCTGGCTGGGAGCCGGTGCCTTCCCCCACCGCATGCCCCACGCCACCTGAACTTCCCTCCATCCTAGCAGGTACACATGTTGAAATGTCCTCTTCACCTCGGTGTCCCCTCTGGACCATGATTCCCAGGAGAAGAGCTCAGGCGGCACCTGCAGCACCTGGATCTGTCCACAGGTGTTCAGGAAGTGCTGGTTGGGGCTAGCAAGCTCTTCCTTGATTGGAACACACATACTTTATGCAGCTCCAAGGGTCCGCTAAGGAGTCAATAGCCAGCCTGGGTCTGTTGACTCTCGATCCTACCGAGGGTTCTAGCAGGGACTTCACTGTGCCTCCGGCGCTCTCTTAGCTGATAGTTTAACTGATGCTCTGCGGTCCCCGGCCATGCCCACGGCACGTTCACTGTCCCCGGCTGGAGCCATCCCTGAGCACTGCCCACATACTTGGGCTCCTACAGGTGGGCATATCTGTAGAGTCAGTGGATCATGTTCCCAAACCCATTTATGTAAGTTACACTCGTTATTATAATGGCATTGTGTTATTAAACATATGTAAAATGATAAAATAGGAATACAAAAGGACTTGTTTCTATGAAACTAAATTAAATGCTTTGAAGAAGGTTCATTAAAGGTGAGTTGCTTTAAAAAAAACACATTTGCTTTTGCATTAAGCCTGGTGAGCACTGGACAGCCCCCAGAGATTTCACCTCTCCGTCGTCGGGCATTTGTGCAGTCCTCTCCCACACTAAGTCAAGAACAGTCATCAGAGATGGTGTAAGTGACGCTGTGTGTCTTTGGAGGCTAAATCCAAAATGGCTTTGCAGCTCCTGCTTTGGCCTCTCAGATCGTTTGCTCTGGCGGGAGCTGGCTATCACTCCACGAGGAAGCTCAAGCAGCTCTGCGGAGAGGCCACGTGGGGAGCACCGAGGCCTCCCACCAACACCCAGCTCTGTGCGTGTGCCAGTTTGGAAGTGACCCTTCAGCTGTGGACAATCCTTTGGGTGATGGCAGGACCAGCCGGCATCTCACTGTAACCTCACAGGAAGCTCTGAGCAGAACTGCCTGTTGTTCCCAAATATCTGATCCACGGAAACTGTGAGAGATAGCAAATTATTATTCTTGCTTTAAGGCCCTGAGTGCACAAGTAATTGTTACACAACAATGGATAACTAACACCTATGGGAAAATACCAGGGCTCACAGAGAGAACAAAAAAGATCAATAAAATCAATAAACAGGCTGGCCAAGAAAAAAGAGATAAGACACAAATTATTAATATCAGAAATGAAAGAGGGACCACTGCTACTGAGCACATGGACATTAAAAGGATAATTAAGGAATTATTTATGCCCACAAATTTGGACTGGAAGTGGACCAGTTCTTGAAATAATGCAATCTATCAACTTTCACACAAGGAGAAATAGATCATCTGAATAGGCCTATATCTATTAAAAAAAATTAAATCAACAATTCATAAACTTTCAAAACAGAAAGCAGCAGACCCAGATGATTTCACTGGTGAGTTCTACCAAACATTTAAAGAAGAAAAGATACCAATTGTCTACAATCTTTTCCAGAAAATGGAAGAAGAGGGAACACTTTCTAAGTCATTTTATGAGGCCAGTATTGCCCTAATACCAAAAGGAGACAAAGACATTATGAGAAACAAAGATTGCAGACCAATATTTCTCATGAACACAGAGGCAAAAATCTTCAACAAAATATTACCAAATTGAATCCAACAATGTATAAAAGAATTATGCACCACAACCCAAGTGGGATTTATTCCAGGTATGCAAGTCTGGTTCGACATCTGAATGCCAGTTAATGTAATCCATTACATCAACAAGCTAAAGAATAAAAATCCCATGAGCATATCAATAGATGCAGAAAGAGATTTGACAAAATCCAACATTCATTAACGATAAACTCTCATAAAACTGGGAATAGAGGGGAACTTTCTCAACTTCATAAATAACATCTACAAAACACCTACAGCCAATATCATAATTAATGGGGAGTAACTAGATACTTTCCCCATAGGATCAGGAACAGGGCAAGGATGTCTCCTTTTGCCACTCTTATTGAACATCATACTAGAAGTCCTAGCTAATGCAATAAGACAAGAAAAGGAAATCAAAAGTATACAGATTGGAAGGAAGAAATACAACTGTACAACTAGATGGAAACTAACACAAGACTAAATGGAAACTGTCCTGAGATTTTTGCACAAATGCCTTTAATTTCCCATTACATTTTAAAGAAGTAGAATCTAGAAATCATAAGGAGTCCCTTGTGGGTGCTGCTGATGCAGGAAGTAAACTCCTATTTCAGCCACGTGACCCTTACTCAGAGAAGACTGTGCCCTACATCAAAAATTTATCGCACCATACACAAAAATCAACTCTAAATGGATCAAAGACCTAAACATAAGAACCAGAACCATAAAACTCCTAGAAGAAAACAGAGGGAAGCATCCTCAGTTTGTGTTAGGTGATGGCTTCTTAGATTTTACACCAAAAGCACAAGCAAGAAAAGAAAAAATAGATAAATGGGACCTCCTCAAAATTAAAAATATTTGTGCATCAAAGGACTTTATCATGAAAGTAAAACAACCAACACAATACAAGAAAGTATTTGGAGACCACATATCTGGTAAGGGTTTAATATCTAGAGTTTATAAAGAAATTGTACAACTCAACAAAAAGACAAACAGTCCAATTTAAAAAGAGGCAAAAGACTTGAATAGACATTTCTTCAAAGAAGATATACACATGACCAAAAAGCACATGAAGAGATGCACAGCATCGTTAGTCATTTGAGAAGTACAAATCAAAACCACAAGATATCATTTCACACCATTAAAGTAGCTACTATTTTAAAAAATGGAAAATTACAAGTGCTGGAAAGGATGTGGAGAAATAGGAACACTTATTCCCTGTTGGAGGGAATATAAAGTGGTGCAATCAGTGGAAGACAGTTCTATAGTTCCTTAGAAAGTTAAGTATAGAATTACCGTAGGACCCAGCAATCCCACTTCTAGGAACATATCTGAAAGAATTGAAAGCAAGGACACAAATATATGTACTCTAATGTTCAAAGTTTATTCACAATTGCCAAAAGATGTAAGCAACCCAACTGTTCATCAACCAATGAATGGTTAAATAAAATGTGGTATTTTCATATGATAGAATATTATTCAGCTGGGAAAAGGAATGAAGTTCTGATACATGTGACAACATGTATGAACCTTGAAGACATCAGGTGGAGTGAAATAAACCAAACAAAAAAGGACAAATATTGTATGACCTCACTGATATGAAATAATTAGAATGAGATTAGAATGAGCAAACTCAGAGTCAAATCTAAAATACAGTTTACCAAAGGATAGGGTAGGGATAGGGAATTAAGGCATAAATTTATACAGAGTTTCTATTTGAGATGATGGAAAATGTTTGGTAATGGATGGTGGTGATGTTAGCATAATATTGTGACTGTAATTAATGCACTGAATTATATATTTGAATGTGGTTAAAAGGGGAAATATTAGTGTTCTGGCTTGTTAGAGCTGCCGTTATGCAAAATACCAGGAATGGGTTGGTTTTTATAAAGGGGATTTATTAGGTTACAAAGTTACAGTTCTAAAGCCATAGAAGTGTCCAAACTAAGGCATCAACAAGAGGATCCTTTCACTGAAGGAAGGCCAATGGTGTCCGGAACACCTCTGTCAGCTCGGAAGGCACGTGGCTGGCATCTGTTGATCCTTTGTTCCTGGGTTATGGTTTTGAAATGGCTTTCTCCAAAATGTCTCTGGGCTTCTGTCCTAGCTCCTCTCTCTCACCTCCTGTGCATCTGTGGGTCCTCTCTTAGCTTCTCTGGGGCAAGGGCCTCATCTCTTAGTTTAGCATCTCCAAACATCCTTCTGTCTGCATCTCCAAGCATCTGTAAGCAATTCTGTCAGTTTCAGCTCCTGACTCTCTTCCTGAGCCTCTTAAAGGACTCCAGTGATCTAATTAAGACCCACTCTGAATGGGCGGAGCCACATCTCCATGGAAATATCTAATCAAAATGTCTCACCTACAGCTGGGTGAGTCACACCTCCATGGAAACAACCTAATCAAAAAGTCACACCCTAATCAAAAAGATTAATAAGTCTGTCCCCACCAGATTGCATTAAAGAACATGGCTTTTCTGGGGACATAGTAGATCCAAACCAGCACAGTTCAGTTGTAAATATGTTACTAAAATAAAGTTTTTTTTTTAAAGTTTCCATGGAACTTTATAATATAAGCAGTGAATCCTAAGCTAAACCACAGATCAT
>PVKY010010475.1:0-12613 GCA_004027775.1 Bradypus variegatus
CATGGTCCCCTGCCCAGCCCCCAAGGCGCTGCCCCCTGCCAGCCCCTCCGGAGGTGCCAGGTGCTGGGTCAGGGAGCTAAGCTGCCCCTTTCCTGCCCCCCACAGCCCCGATGGGGTCCCAGGGCCCCCCCACGAGCCTGCCAGCCCCCCGCCACCTCCCCCAGCCCCGCAGTTCCCCAGCCTCCCCTTTGGCCGAACTGCGGCCTTTTTATTGCCAGTGATTAGTTCCTCTCTTTCCTGCTGGGTGGGGACAACATCGGCAGGTTTGGGGCGGGGTGGGGAGTGCGGGGACGGGCTGAGGGTGCCAGCCCGGCCCGCGGGCCCTGCTGTCCTGGGGCAGCCTGGAAAGAGGGCTCTGCAAGCTCGACAGCAGGCCCGGGCACCGCACTCCCCCAAACACACAGCCCAGTGGTGTCCCAGGGGCAGCCAGGTGGCTCGCTGGACAGAGAGGACAGTCAGGCTTAGGAGCAGTGAGCGTGTGGGGGTCTGCGTGTGAGTGAAGAGGGGTGAGCAGGGTGGGTCCCCCACAGCGCCAGTGGGGTAAAGCCCGCCTGGGCACAGGGCCCTGGCCAACAGGTCCCACCTGCAAACTGCCCACTGGTGCCTTGGCTCACTAAGGGGCATCTCAGGACACTGCACCCTGCCCGGGCCCACCCATCCCCTGCCTGGGCTCCAGGGCCATTCAGGGCCACAGGCCCTTCCACGAGGGTGAGGCCGGGCCAGGCACCCAGCTCCGGGCTGGCAGGAGAGAAAAGCCGCTCGCGGGTCAGCTGTGAGTGTGCAGAGAGGGTACAGGCTCTGGGCCTCACCTGGAGGTCCCCACAGACTGGGAGCCCTGGACCGCCCATGCCCCTCTTGCTTCTTTTACGGGCGCTGGGCCCCCATAGCCTTCTCCGGGCTGTGAGGAGTGGGTGGCCCAGGAGGCATCTGGGGAGCCTCTAACCAGCCCAGGCCCAGCTCAACAGGGAAGCCCCAGGCAGTAGGGCTGTGGGGACCCTGCCCTGCAGCCAGAGGTCAGGGCTCAGGCTTTGGTGCTGGCTCTGCAGAGGCGGGAGGGGGTTTTGTGGCCCTGGGGCCCCGGACCCCAGACCCGAGCAGCCTTCGCCCTCGGAGGACAGGCCAGCTGGTGATGGCCCCAGGGCCCCTGGCGCTCTGCTCCCCAGGCTTCCTCCGGCCCCTGCTGCCCCCGTGTGTGGCCCCCGGCTCGGGGCCCTTCCCTGGGGCAGGCTGTCACCTCAGGGAGGTTCGTCGAGGGGGATCTCGGGACACCGCACCCTGACTGGGGACCTGGGAGTTTTCTCCACGGGCCTCGGCACTGGAGGAGCCCTTAAAGGCTCCTGGGGTGTTTTGTGAGCCCCTCTACCCACACCAGGAGGGCAGCAGCTGAGAACTGGGCTCCGAGCTCCTCTGCTGTGACCCCAGTTCCAGTTAGGGTGCAGCAGCACGGGGCTGGGGCGGGTGGGGGCGCCCAGCGAGGGTGACCAGACGCTTCGGTAGCAGGCGGAGGGGAGGGGGGGTCAGAGTGTGTTTTAAGGGGTCTCTCAGCGGCTTCTTGGTGGGAACAGTAGGGGGCCGCTGAGGAGCGGCGGGAGTGGCGAGGGAGGGCAGGTGGCGCTTCGGGGTTGGCGGAGGATGGGGCCCGCGGACCCCCGGGGACGTGGAGGGACCTGGAGGCCTGGTTGCAGGAAGCCGACACAGATGACCGCCAGGGGACGCTGGGCTTCGACGAGTTCTGCGCCTTCTACAAGGCGATGTCCACGCGCCGAGACCTCTACCTGCTCCTGCTGACCTACAGCCGCCACAAGGACCACCTGGATGCAGCCGACCTGCAGCACTTCCTGGAGGTGGAGCAGAAGGTGGGGGGAGACCACCCCTCGGGACCCTCACCTCTGAGCCCAGTGTGGCTGCGAGCCATGGCCTGGCCCTCGAGGCCCCCAAATCTGCCTCCAGGGGGGCCCGGCCGTCCGTGAGGTCAGACATCTCATGGGGATAGGGTTCCGTGGTGCAGACTTTGAGAACAGCCCCTTAAACACCCTCCGTTCCAGCTTGTGGGGCTGGTTGGCTCCCACGCCCCCCGAGCTCAGGGCACCCTGTCCCCTGCAAGTGCTCTGGTGCCTGCCCGCCCCTGGGCCAGACTCAGGGAGCCCTGGCCATCCCTTGAGGCCTGTCCTCCCTGCAGGCTGCCCCGGGGCCTGGTGTGCTGCCTGCTCGGTGAGCGGGACCTGGGAACGAGCAGCCTCGGCTGGAAGCCCGTGGCGGGGGGTAGGGGGCAGGCAAGGGTCCCTCCTGAGGCAGGAGGCAGCGGCCCAGGGAGGGGGCAGGGGAGCTGCTGAGGCTAGCCTGGAGCAGCAATGGGCTAACCTGGGCCCGTGCCCCTGCTCTGGCCCAGATGATGGGGGTGACGCTCGAGAGCTGCCGGGACATCGTCGAGCAGTTTGAGCCCTGCCCGGAAAACAGGAGCAGGGGCGTGCTGGGCATCGACGGTGAGTTGGGTGCCACCTGCCCGGCTGTCCCCGAGGCTGGTGGGGGTGGGGGTAGCTGAGCCGCGGGGGGGGGGCCCAGTAGGGCTGAGCCTCCCCCCGCCGTGTGCCCCCCAGGCTTCACCAACTACACGCGGAGCCCGGCAGGCGACATCTTCAACCCCGAGCACCGCCGCGTGCACCAGGACATGACGCGGCCGCTGAGCCACTACTTCGTGGCCTCCTCCCACAACACCTACCTCGTGGGCGACCAGCTCATGTCCCACTCCCGGGCGGACATGTACGCCCGGGTGCTGCAGGCCGGCTGCCGCTGCGTGGAGGGTGAGCCAGGGCGGGCGGGTGCCTCTTCTCGCCGGCGTTGCAGGGCCGAGGATGCTGGTGGCCGCGCTGACCGCAGCCGTCTGCCCGCAGTGGACTGCTGGGACGGGCCCGACGGCGAGCCTGTCGTGCACCACGGCTACACCCTGACCTCCAAGATCCTCTTCAAAGACGTCATCGAGACCATCAACAAATACGCCTTCGTCAAGAACGAGTGAGGGGCTGTGGGGGCCGCTGGGCGGGGGCTTGCGGCTCCGGCTCTTCCTGCCCCTCCGCCATGTCCTTTCTGGGCGAGGGGCCAGTTTCAGGGGCCTCGTGGAGGGTGGACGTCCAGCACTGAGGGCATGACTGGCCGAGGCCCCGTGGGGCAGGTGGGTGGGTGGGCACACGGCCCCCTCCCCGCACGCACCGGGCACCCGGCGTCCCCCACAGCTGCGGTGGCTCTGGCTCTAATTGTCCCCGGGGAGCTGCTCTGTCCAGACTCAATCTGCTGCCTGTCACTCGGCTGTGACCACGGACACCGCGGAAGAGTTTCTGCCACCAGGGCCACCTCCCTCTGCTGGGGGTGGCCGTCAGCTCTGGGCCCAACAAGGCTCCCGGCAGGAGGGGGCCGAATGCAGGGTGGGGAGGGGAGACGAGGGATCAGGAAATAGGAATAGCGGGGTCCCTGCTGGGCACGCCGGACCCCACCCCGTCTCGGGCTGTCAGGAGGTGGGGGAAGCGTCCCTGAGCAGGGGCCGGGACACGCGGGTGCCTGTGACTGCCGGGGACCCAGGAGCCAGGGTCTCCACGTCCACCACCGTGTCCCCCCTGGGGTGGGCTCCATGTCTTGCCCTGGGCCCTGCTTGACCCCCCTGCAGCCCGGCCCTGGCCCACCTCTCGGCCTCGCCAGGTCACCTCGGTCTGGGCCACCCGCACCCTCTAAAGGAATCGCACTTGCCTTTTGGGAAGAACCAGAGTCAACTGCGCATGTGCTTTCGAAACAAAACAAACGCCTGGAGGGTTTGCGGTGGAGAATCCCACGCTGACTCCCTGTTCCTTCCGGCAGACGGTGTGTGCCGGGCTGTGGCCCCTCTCTGCGGGGCAGCTGTGGGGGCCCAGGGCCGTGCGAAGGAGTGTGTGCCCCACATCTAGGTCAAAAGGGGCACCTCGGCCGTGGTGCCTCGGCGTGGGCCGGTGCTGGGGTCCATGACTTGCTCCATGTGCCCCTCTGTTTTCGACGAGTTCCTCATCGCCTTCCTTTTCTGTGTGTTGGGGGGAGGCACACACCCTCGTTACCTGTCCCCACATCGTCCTCCCGGCTCCTCTCTGGCCACTCAGGCATCTGGAAGGCCACTGGAGGCCCCCTGAGTGGCGGGCCCCCCGTCTCCACAGGGCTCCTGGTGACGACCCCCCTTGCTCAGCAGCGCCAGTGCCTGGGCTCACCTGGCACCTCCCTCGGCCACAGGTACCCGGTGATCCTGTCCCTCGAGAACCACTGCAGCGTCATCCAGCAGAAGAAGATGGCTCAGTACCTGACCGACATCCTCGGGGACAAGCTGGACCTGTCATCGGTCAGCAGCGAGGACTGCAGCCTGCTGCCCTCACCGCAGGTGCTCGCGGGCAAGATCCTGGTGAAGGTGAGACCCTGGCGCCAGGGCCAGCGCCAGCCGGGCTCTGGACTCTTCTGGGCGGGCCCCGCCTCAGTCTCCCCATGGGTCATGCGGGCCCCCCGTGTGCACGCCTCCCGCAGGGGAAGAAGCTCCCGGCCACCATCAGCGAGGACGCCGAGGAGGGCGAGGTGTCTGACGAGGACAGTGCCGATGAGATCGACGAGGACTGCAAGTTCCTCAATGGGGAGGTGCGTGGGGTCTGGGGGTGCCCTGGGGATGGGGGGCAGTGCTTACAGCCCCCAGGAGGAACCTCGTGTCCTTGCTGCCAGCAGAAGTTGGGAAGGGGGCGGTCAGGAGGGCAGGACATCGGGGGGCCCGAGGCTGCTTTCCAACTGCCTAGCGGCCGGCACTTGCTCGTCCTGGGGCTCCACACACGGTGGGCGTCCGATTCATGGTGGCAGGCTGACCTCTGGGCACCGTCCACTCTGCACCCGGAGCCCCACCTTCCCGGCTGTCACCCAGGGCCCCCCACCTTCCCGGCTCTCACCCAGGGCCCCCCACCTTTCCGGCTCTCACCTAGGGCCCCCCACCTTCCTGGCTTCTCACCCAGGGCCCCCCGCCTTCCTGGCTCTCTGGCCAAACCCAGATCAACCCAGGGGAGGCGGTGGCCTTGCCCAGTCACCCTGTGCCCAGTGCCGGCGCCACCTCAAAGGGGCAGCCCCGGAGCCCACTGTGATGGGGGGAAGGTGCCCGCCTCTGTATGGCCCGGGGCAACGGTAAGACCCGCTCTGATGTCCTCCGCGCGCCCACTCCCGGCGCTGGCGACACAGATGCCCGAGGCCTGGCCCTTCCAGCGTGTACAGGGCTGCGTGTGCCGGCACTAGGTGGCCAAGGGGCGGGCAGGGGTGCCCTGAGCCCACCTGCCCAGACCATGTATCTGTCTGCTGGTGCCTGCAGTTCCCGAGCTGCTGAGCGGCGGCTCCAGAGCGCTGCCCCGAGACCCAGGGCCACTCACTGCCTGCACGTCCCGGTGTCACGTGCCTTCCACCAGCCCCAGGGTGGGCAGCATGGGTCTGAGGACAGGCGCCACGATGCGGGGATGTGCGGGAGGGGCTGAGCGCCGGGGCCGTGGCTGCTGCTGGCCGGACGCCCGTCTCCCCCTGCAGGCCCCCAGCAACCGGAAGCACGTGGAAAACATCGCCAAGAGGAAGCTGGACTTGCTCATCAAGGAATCCAAGATCCGGGACTGCGAAGACCCCAGTGATTTCGCCGTCTCCACGCTGCCCCCACCTGGCAGACAAAGGGCGGAGGGCAAGAAGGTGAGGCTCTACCACCTGCCAGCCTCCTCCCACAGGTACAGCCTGGGGGCCGGGGCCAGGAGCCCAGAGTGTGCAGCCTGGGCCTGCGTGTGCACACATGCATGCACACACCCATATACACACCTGCACACACACACCTGCACACATGCCTGTACACGTAACCTGCTCACACCAACCTGTGTGACCAAACCTGCGTGCATACATCTGTACACATACACTTGTATACACATACCTGTACCCACACACCTGCACATACATACCTGTACACACACATCTGTATAAACACACACACAAATGTGCACATGTACACACTTGCCTGCATATACACACATCCACGTGCATAGCTGCAGACACAACTGTAAATGTGCACAGTTGCGTTTTGATTTTTCTTGGTGAAGGGTTGGCTGCGTCACCCTGTCACCAAGCAAAGCGGCCTGGGTGCAGCCTGTACTCGGGGCTACTGTTGTGCCCGTCTGGCGTTCTGGCTTGGCTCAGACCACCGCAGTGTGTCCCCGTCAGCTCCCCGAGACCACCTCCTCCCCCCCCCGTCTTTGGACCAGAGAGGGTGGGCAGCCCCCGGGTGACGGCGGGAGTGACAGGCTGGGCGCCGGCAGCCTGTCCCGTGAACGGCCCAGCAGTGGCTAGGGGAAGACGGGGGGAAGATGGGGTGACCGGCCCCAGGGGGCAGCTCAGACCCCTTCCCCGGGGCCACCTGGGGAGCAGAGGTCTTGGCTCTGACCAGGGTGTCCTGAGCTGCCCAGCTGGGAGCTGCCACCCCCCAGCAGCCCTGCCACGTGTGGACAGGGGTCACCCCATCTGCTGCCATCTCTGCCCCGTGAGGGAGGTGTGCACACAGTGGGTGCACCAGGCTGGTGGCATCGTGGCTGAAGGGTCGGACCTCCCTAGAGGGGCTCCCCGCCACCCCGAGCTCCCAGGGAAGGTGGGCAGGCGCCCCTCCCTTGGCCTCCCATCGGGACAAGTATTTTCAGACGTGGTTGTGTTTGCTTCTGCCCATGCGGAAGGGCTGCGGAGGGGCTGGCGCCACGGGTATGGGGAGGCCCTGGGCTGGGGATGGCCCCCTCATTTAGTCCCGAGGCTCCTGGCCAAGGACAGTGCAGCACCTGTGCGGCAAGCCCACCTGAGGCTGGGATAGGCACGTGCTGCCCAGAAAGGTGCACCAAGTGGGCAGCAAGGGGGTGCCTGGAAGTGGGGTGCAGCCAGCCCCAAGGGGACACATGTCTCAGGGGTTTTTGCATGACGGGGGATGAGGCTGCTGGGGCCTGTGATCAGGGAGGGCTTCCTGGAGGAGGGCATGGGGCTCAGGCTGAGCTGTGAAGGGGGAGGAGGGGATGCCCCCAGACAAGCAGGGTTGACGTGAAGGCACAGCCTGGGGGTGAGCAGGGCCAAGTCTGGGGTGATGGGGAGCAGGGTCTCATGGGATGTGGAGCTCCAAGTGGGGGTCTAGGCAGAGAAGGGCGCCCATGCAGCCCCCACATGGGATCCTGCCTTTCTGCCCCCTTGGGGTAAGCCCTGCTCTCTCCGAACATGAACTTTGGGGGGTGAGGCCTGGGATCCTGTGGGAGCATGAGAGGCTAGGGGTGCAACAGGAGGGGGGGACCCTCTGCTGGGGGCCCTGGGCCACAGCGGGCAGTGGCTTCCTGGGGGGCTGGTCCAGCATGGCCCCCCCCACGGCCCGATCGACAGGCGCCCTGGTGCCTGCTGCCCTTGGGGTGATGTTTGAAGGTGGCAGGGTGTGTCAGGGGCCCCCAAGAAGCTGAAGGCCTCATGGGGGCTGCTGCAGCTGGAGCTGGAGAGACAGACAGATGTCCAAGAATGCAGGGTGGGGCTCGGCGCCTGGGTGCCCCGTGAGGGCGAGGCTGTGCCTGGGGTGTTGGGCAGCTGGAGCGGCCGGTCGGGGAGCAGGCTGGACGCCATCGCACCCCGGGGGCAGCTGTGAGGGAGCTGGCCGGTCCCTCCACCTGACAGGTGGCCGCGACATGCTCCGTTTTCAGATGAGTTGGGTGTGCAGCGGGAGGCGCAGGACGCGGACGCCTGTTTGGGGAAAAGCAGCTCAAGCATGTGGGTTGTGTGTCCGAGGCCCACAGGGTCTCTCTGGGGTTGCTCGGGGGCCTGACTCGGGGGGTCCACCCTGCAGGCAGACCCCTGGGCCCACTGCCCTCTTCCCCCAAGCTGGTGGCCGCAGCACCCCCGGCCATGCACCCCCAGGGGCAGTTGGAACCCCACAGGAGGAGCCCTCGCTCACCGCCTGGAGGGGGGTCACCAGCTGCTGGGCCCAAGAAGGGGACAGACCACCTGCGGTGCAGGGGGAGGCAAGGCCAGGGACACCCCAGCTGGGCATGATGGGGACCAAGGCTCTTCTTGCCCTGACCTTTGACCTCTCACCCCAGCACACCCCTGGAGAAGGTGCTGGGGTGTGGGTGGTGAGAGCCCCTCCCCAGGGCTGAGGCCGGCGGTCAGGACTGGGGGGGGCCACAGAGGAGCCCAGGACACAGGGAGGACACTGGCCTTGGTGTGGGGTGTAAGTGGGATCCTCCCCCCTCCCTCCCAGGCACGGGCAGTCCCACCTTTTCCGGGAAGGCTGCCTGGGTTTCCCCACCCGGCCCTGGGCTGGACTCACAGCCCCGTTGTCTCCCCTCTCCCCTGGGGCCAGAGCACAGCTGAGGAGGACGCCGACTCCGGGGAGGACGCCGGGGCCAGCCGCCGGGACGGCCGGCTCCTCGGGAGCAGCTTCTCCAAACGCAAGGTCAGGCGCCTGCCCTGCGCACCCCGTCTGGTCCCCAGGGCCCCTGCTGCACCCAGCCCAGGTCCCAGCAGCCCCTTCAATGCCCCCGGCTTCAGGGTGCAAGCTTTGGCTGGGTGAAAGGGGCCTGGGGGGCTGCACAGACCCCCTTCCTGCGCCCTTCTGCCCTCCCCACAGCCACGGGCTCCTCTTGCCTCCTGCACAGAAAAAACGTGGCAAGTTAAAGAAGGCGTCCAGCGTGGAGGAGGGGACCGAGGACCCAGGGCCCCAAGGAGGCCTGAGCCGAGGGTCAGTGCCCGGGGCGGGAAGGCCGTGTCCAGGAAGCCGTGCGCCGACTGCAGGGCTGGGGGGATATGTGCGGCCCTTGGGCCCCTCAATCCTGACCCTCTGAGCAGTGGAGGCAGGGTGAGGGGCCACGGGGTTGAGGGGGGCAGTGAGAGCCAAAGGGGGGTCCCTGGGGAAGCCCCAGGGCTGGGGGACTCTTGGGTTGTAGGAGAGGGTGGGGCCTGCATCAGGTCACCCTGGCCCTCCACATTGCTGTGTCCCCACCCAGCTGTGCCCCTCCGTAGGGCCCCCCAGCCGCCTCCAAAGGGCCGTGTCCGCTCCGGCCTTAAACGCCCCCCAGGCGAGCCGGGTCCTCTCTCCCAGGCCAGCCCAGCTCAGGCGGGCTTTCGGACCCGGCCTCTAACTGCCACCTGTTTCCTCCACCTCCTCCCATGCCCCCCAACCTCCTCCCATGCACCCCACCTCTTCCTGTGCCCCCACTTCCTCCTGTGTCCACACCTCCACCTGTGTGGCTGGGTGGCCTCTCACACCTGCAGGTCCAGCAGTGAGCTCCAGGTCGCCCCACCCCAGATCTGGGCCCTTGTCCCTTTTCCCCATCCCTCCCATTTGCCTGTCCTCCCCTGGCCCCCTCAACCCCTCCCAAGCCCCCCCTGGATCTTAGAGTGTCCTGGAACCTGCTGTGCTGGACGGAGGAACTGTTGTCGGGTGAATTAACGCACCTGCTGGCTCCAGCCCTGGGCTCTGAGTGGGGGGTGCTGACCTGGGGCTCCTCACCCCCCGCCCCCATTGCAGGGTGACACGCCAGAAAAAGACCATGAAGCTGTCTCGGGCCCTCTCGGACCTGGTGAAGTACACCAAGTCGGTGGGCACCCACGACGTGGAGGCCGAGGGTGAGCGGGGGCGGGGCCAGCAGGGGCCGGGGCCGCGGGGCAGGCGCGGGGCGGCAGCAGACCCCTGCCCACCTCTGAGGCCTGCGCGGCCCACACAGCGGCCACCAGCTGGCAGGTGTCGTCCTTCAGCGAGACGCGGGCCCAGCAGATCCTGCAGCAGAAGGCGGTGCGGTACCTGCGCTTCAACCAGCGCCAGCTGTCCCGCATCTACCCCTCCTCCTACCGCGTTGACTCCAGCAACTACAACCCGCAGCCCTTCTGGAATGCCGGCTGCCAGATGGGTGGGTGCCGGGCAAGGGCCAGGGCCCGGCGCTCAGAGGCCCGCATGCTGGGGGTGGGGGCCGGGCCAGACTGCAGGGTCCCTGGCCGCTGGGAGGCGGCCCCAGGGTCCTGGGTGGGCAGGGGCCGGCGGAGGGACTTACTGACCACGGCCGGGCCCCTCCTGCCCCCCAGTCGCCCTGAACTACCAATCGGAGGGGCGGGCACTGCAGCTGAACCGGGCCAAGTTCAGCACCAATGGCAACTGCGGCTACGTGCTCAAGCCCCCGTGCATGTGCCAGGGTGAGGCTGCGAGGGGGGTTGGGGCGCCCCTGCCCTGCCCTGGGCCCCCAGCAGGGGCTCACGGGACTGGTGCCAGCAGGAGGGGTCTCAGGCCACGTACAGGTCGCCGGTAGGAGGGCTGGAGCGGGGTACCCCATGCCACAGGGTGGCCTTGAAGGCCAAAGCTTCGCAGTCAGCACGTGGGCTCAGTAACCTGCCCGCAACCACCCCCCACCCTGCGGGGATATTGCCGCCCTCCACCCTGACCCCTGACCCCTGACCTGGACTCCCCATTGGTAAACGGGAGGAGGTGGCCGTAGTCAGCCGGGTGCCCATGTGGGGCTCGGCCCCATGTACTGATGCTGCCCCCCAACCAGGCGTCTTCAACCCCAACTCCGAGGACCCCCTGCCCGGGCAGCTCAAGAAGCAGCTGGCGATACGCATCATCAGCGGCCAGCAGCTCCCCAAGCCGCGGGACTCGGTGCTGGGGGACCGGGGCGAGGTAGGAGGGCGGGAGCCCTGCAGCCGGGGAGGGGGCTGGGGCCTGCCTGGCCCCCCACAGCCCCCTGTGCTGCCCTCGTCCCCAGATCATCGACCCCTTCGTGGAAGTGGAGGTCATCGGGCTCCCCGTGGACTGCAACAGGGAGCAGACCCGGGTGGTGGATGACAACGGTGAGGGCGGGGGGCGGCCCTGGCCCCCAGCTGCCCACGCCTCGCAGCTCCCACACGGCGCCCAGCCGTCCAGGGGTGGGGAAGGGGGCCAGGCCCCTCCGCGTGCCAGCTCCTCCGTCCGCTGATGGTGGCCCCTTGGGGTGATGCCGCCTCCCCGGGCCCCCAGGGTTCAACCCCATGTGGGAGGAGACCCTGGTGTTCGTTGTGCACATGCCCGAGATGGCGCTGGTCCGCTTCCTGGTGTGGGACCACGACCCCATCGGGCGGGACTTCATCGGCCAGAGGACGCTGGCCTTCAGCAGCCTCATGCCAGGTGGGCAGCGGGGGGGCCAGCGGGGGTGGGTGCTGCCACCTGCAAGTCCTTCGCCTGCTGTGGGCCGGCTTCCAAGGGGTCTGAGGAGGCTTGGGAGGAGGGTGCAGCCGAGGCCATGGGCACGTTGCGGACCTGGGGAGGGTGGCTCAGGCGAGGCCCCCAGCCAGGAAGAGGCCCCGGCAGGCTTCCTGGGGATGGCGGAGGAAGAGGCCCCAGGCTGGGCTCGCAGGTTGTCTTCGGTGGGAGGCAGGTGATGGTGGGGGCCTGCTGACCCCCGGCGACCCCCGGCTGTTGCAGGCTACCGGCACGTGTACCTGGAGGGCATGGAGGAGGCCTCCATCTTCGTCCACGTGGCTGTCAGCGACATCAGTGGTAAGGTGAGTGCCACCTGCAAGGACCATCTGTGGCCGTGGCCCCGGCCCCAGCCATGCCCCAATGCCACCGCGGGGAGGGGAGGCCTGGTGGTCCCTTCCTGGGGCCTCTGACATGGGGTGGGGGTTGCAATCCGCACCTGCCCACCTGACCACAGACTCAGGGACAGCTGTGGGCCCAAGGTTCCCCCGCCCATCCTCCCTGTGCTCTTGTGCCACCCTCCTGCAGTGGCGCCCACCCTGGGCCTTCCCAGCAGGAGACGCAGTGCCCTGGCCCTCCCTGGGCACCCAGCCCCCTCCCCACCCCTCAGCTCCTCGGTGCTGCCTGCTCTGTCCCCCCTCTGCAGGCGGCTTCCTGGGTGTCCCCTGGCCCCGGCCGGCCAGGCAGGGCAGGGCAGCATCCCAGGGTGGGTGCCTGGGTCTGACTTTCCCAAACCAAAAGGGCAGGCCCAGCCCCTCCCCCCTCCCCAGGCTGCCCCCCTGTGGGCCTGGCCCACCCTCGGGGGCTGGCGGGTCCAGTGTATGGGCAAGTGTGGGACCCACCTGCCTCTCCTGCCGCACTCCGTGGGGCCCGAGGTGCTGGCCGGACCCAGTGCTCCATGTGTGTGCCATGCGTGTGCCACATGTGTGCCGGGCGTGTGCCACGTGTGTGCTGGGCATGTGCCGCGCGTCCGCCTGCCCTGCCGTGTCGCCGTCTCACCTGTCTCCGTCTCTTTGGTCTTGCAGTGGTCTCTCTGTCCCAACTCCACCCCTAGAAGCACAGCCCCGTTAGCGCCCGCGCAGGTACCCGGGGGCGGCCCGCCCCCACCTGCATGCCGGGCGGCCCCCCACTAGCATCCGTGCCTCCTGGTAGCATTTTGGAAACTGTCAGCTCCCGCGACATGGCTGTTCCATGGGTCCCGGGTTCTGCGGGGCCATCCACCGCCAGAGCTGCGTTCAGGAAGCAGATCCAGGACCCCAGCCGGGCCCGCCCCACGCCCCTCATCCCACCGCAGTCCCCTGGCTCCTCTGCCTTGCCTGCGCCCCGGCCCGTTCCTTTCTCTGTGAGCTCTCAAAACCCCTCCCTCTCTGT
>PVKY010010476.1:0-12613 GCA_004027775.1 Bradypus variegatus
ATGGGATGGGGGATGGTTTGGGTGTTCTTTTTTCATTTTTAGTTTTTTGTTCTTGTTCTGATTCTTTCTGATGTGGGGAAAATGTTCAGAAATAGATTGTGGTGGTGAATGCATAACTAGATTATCATACTGTGAACGGCTCACGGTATACCATGGATGATTATATGTTATGTGATTGTGTTTGAATGAAACTGAATAAAAAAAAAAAAAAGTGAGTCAGACAATTCGTGTTCAAATCCTGGCTCCTCCACTGCCTGCAGCCTTGGGCAATTCACTGAACCTCACCGTGCTGCACTTTTTTCATCCATAAAATGAGGATAAGAATAGCCTGTTACTCAGAGGATTAAATGACAGAAAGAAAATATATATATATATATGTATATATAAAGCACTTAGCATAGTGCCTGGCACTTAACATCTATTGTTAGTAGTAGTATATCACTTATTATCAAGAATTTATTAGGTCAATGTTGTTATTATCCCATTTTATAGATGAGAAAAGTGAGCACAGAGAGCTCTGGTAAAGTGCCCAAAGTAACAGAGCTAATAAATGACAGAGCCAGAAATGAAACCCCAGGTTTTTCTAACTGCCAAATCCCCACTCTTGTCTGTCAACTAAGTTGCCTGGAGCTTAACATACACATTCAGAAATGTTCTTTAAATTGTTTCTAGTCACTAATGTTACAATGAAATGCCAGATATTCCCAGTTATAGGAGTAGGCTGTTCATCTGCAGAAATTGCTTAAATTGGTCAAATTCCACAAGGAATTTAAATAATATGTTTACCAAAGACAAAGCTGTGGCAGACGTGAATTGAAATGTCGCATGGTTTGCTGGAGAGACCCCTGGGTCGGGTCAGGAAATAAACAGCAAACAAGAAGATAGATGTGGTCTCGTCTTCGCAGAGCTCAGGAGAGAGAGAAGCAGACAGATAGCAACAACAAAGTGGTGGGTGCTCTGAAAACAGGGGCGCTGTGGCATTCCCGAGGAGGGGCTCCTCATCCCGCTTGAGGGGCCTAGCAAGGTTTCTTAAAGGGAGGGCCGTTTCAGCTGAAACTGAAGGTCCAGTACGAGCTAAAGCGGTAGGCGATGGGGGAGAACATTCCAAGAGGAGGGAACAGATTCCCAGATTTGTGAACCTGGTACCTTTGAAGAAGCGAATGAGGTTTGTGTGGCTGGGTCTCAGGGGCGAGGGGAAGAGTTGCTGGCCGGGGAGGCGGCTGTGGAAGCAGGCAGGGCCTTCATAGCCTGCCAGACCTCCTTGTCCCTGTTAGGAGTTTTGACTTTATTTTTAATTCACTCAGGAGCTTTACAAGGGCTTTTAGGCAGATTTGTAGTTTAGAAAGATCCCCGTCTCCACAAGCAAGAATAAATCAGAGAAGGTAAGAGTGAAAGGGGGCAGACCTATAAAGTAGCTAACAGACTAAAGTAGTGACAGAACAGAGAGGGTGGGGTCCTGAAACTGAGCGCAGGCAGTGGAGAAGGAAAACAGGGTGTGAGGGCAATTTAGGAGGTGCAGTTGACAGGGCTTGGTCTCCAGGGAGTAGACGTGGAGTGGCAGCGGAGGAGAGAATCAGTCAGGTAGTGGCTGGAAAGATGATGGTGCTGTTTGCAGACATGGGGGTTCCTGGAGGAGAAAGGAGGTGGTGAGAGAGATGGATAGTTCCGTTCCGCACCCACTGGGATTGCAGTGCTTGGAGACTGTCAAGAAGGAATGCCCAGTCACAATGGATGGATGGATCTGGAGCTCAGGAGCTGGACAAGAGGTCTGGGCTGGAGCTGTGGGCATGGAGAGGAAATCTGATGCTGCAGGAGAGGCGAAGTCCTCACTCAGGTCTCTGGGTGTGCTCAAGCTGGAGGGCAGTGTCCATATTCCTCCCAGTCCCCCCTATTGTGGTCCTGCTGATGCTCCTACTTTCAAAGGCAGGCTGTCCCCAGCCACAGGGAGCCGTGTGTGCCTGCAGAACCAAGGTGCATCCGGGAAACTCGGGGTTTTGCTTAGCAGGCTGTCATGAGGCCCAGGAGGGAGAGAGCAATTATGGGCCCTCCAGACCCCCGCCTGCCGCTGCTGGCAGGAATGTTTCTTCCGTGGTTGTCAATACAAGCCCAGGGTCATTTTTCAGTGTTTGCCAATGGCTGTAATTGCTTCGGCCTGAGCGGGTCTCCAGAGAATCCCCACCGCTCTCCATTCTCTCCTCTGGACAGTGCTCTATAGACAGTGCTCTATAGAAGCACCCCAGGCCATGGATCATGTTTTTCACATAACCCGTTAATTACTAAATAAAACAACCCAGCTTTCAACCTGATTAGCCCAGATTAATGGCCAGCAGCGGGTTTCACGCGCCTGCACAATTTATCACTGAAAGGAACTGTGTCTTTAATGATTTAGCTACCTGGCCTAGCAGGGCCTGCTCAGGGCCACAGGCCTCAGAGAGGAGTTAATTGCTGTTCTTCGTTGCTGACCTGGAAAGGCCCAGGTGACAGTTCCCATTAGCCAGGCCTGGCCTGCCTGATGACAAAGGATGGCAGGAAGCCCTTCCCTGTACTCTGTTGGGAAGATCTATCGAGGTCAAGTGTCCCAGCCCCCGCCATGCCAGCTGCCAGCAGAAACAGGTTGAATCAACCTGTAAATTTATGTGCTTTTCTCCTTCCCCCATTCCTTCCCTTTCTTTCTTCCTTCTTCAATATGTTGGAAGCATGAATCATTTTTGTCTTTAATTGTTAAATTTCACTAAGAATTCCAGGACCCTTCAAAAAAAAAAAAAAAAAAAAAAGAAGCTGCCTGGCCCACAGCAGCTGAGTATATATTGAGTATATATGGAGTGAAGAAAGTGAATGCAAGGGGAGTTGAGTGGGGAATTTGGAGGCCAAGAGTTGGTGAAAATAGCTGAGCAGTGTGTCTGAGGGTGATAGGAGGTTGCATAAGTTCTGTTCCCTCATATACCATCTGAGGCACATTCTCTAGGATCCCCTTAGGGAACTCATTTCTGCAATAGGGAAGGCAGTCTGGGTCTCTGTAAAGGATGTGAGGCCAGCCCAGCGAATCACTCTTATCCCTGCATACCCATTGCCATATGTCTGCCACTCCAGCAAGATCGATGCCTTAGTTGTTCTGCCAGAGATCAGGGGCACTAGAAAATGCAATGGTCGTGGTTCTAGGAGTCCCCACTCTAATCTACACCGCTCTGCTTCCTGGGCCCTCGGCCCGTCTTAGCTGTCCCCTCCCTGAGGTAAGGAGGGTTAGAAAAATGTTCCTATGGTACTTCCTTTCTCATCCTTGAACTTTTAACCTATCTAAGCCTTTACATTTAAGGTGGGTGTCTTGTAGGCAGCATATAGTTGGGTCTTGCTTTTTTTAAAATCCAATTTGATAATCTCTGCTTTTTAATTGGGGTGTTTAGACCATGTATATACAGTCTAAATACAAACCCAATCATTATTTACCATTTTGCTTTTTGTTTTTGATTTATCCCATCTCGGCTGTGTTTCCTTTCCCTCTTTTTCCTTCTTTCTCTTGTAATAATTAGCTCTCCTATATGATTATTTATTTAGTTCTTTGATTGAGTTTTTTATATGGATATTTCCTTTATTTACTTAGCTACAAATCCTTTTTTGTTTTTTAGTAGCTGATTTAGAGTTTATAGTATTCATAATTTAAGCATCGCAGCCTACTTTCTAGAAATATTCTACCTTTTCAAATGTTGTATAAGAAAATTATAACAATATATTTCCATTTCTTTCCACTCAGCTTTTGTGATATCTTACATTTCACTTCTACATGTTATAAACCTCAAAATATATTGTTATTGTTTTTTCTAAAAATAGTTGTGTCTTTTAAAGAGATTTTTAAAAGAAAAGCTTTCATATTTAACTCTGTATTAATCATTTCTGATTCTCATCATTCCTTTGTGTAGATCCATGTTTTCATCTGGTACCATTTTCATTCTGCCTGAAGGATCTCCTTTAACATTTCTTGTAGGGCAGGTTTGCTGGTGCTTCAATCTTTTAGCTTTTGGATGTCTAAAAAAGCGTTTATTTTGTCTTTGTGCTCGAAAGAAATTTTTGATGGGAATAGAATTCGTGGTTGGCAGTTTTTCTTTAAGTACTTGAAAGTTGTTTAAAAATGTTGCTTCTCTTGTTTTCATAGTTTCCAAGCAGAAGTCTGCTGTCATCTTTGTTCCTCTGTATATAGGTGTCTTTTTTTCTGTGACTACTTTTAAGATTTTTTTCTTAGGCACTGGTTTAAGAAAATCGGTTATCAATGTGGCTTGGTGTTCTTTTCTTCATAGTGTTTGTGCGTGTGGTTTATTGCTCTCCTGGAATCTGTGGGTTTAAGATTTTCATCAAATTGAGAAAGTTTTTGGCTGTGGCTTTTCACATATTTTTTTGGTCACCTTACTCTCCTTCAGGAGCTCCAATTTCACATGTATTATGATGCTTAAAGTTGTCCACAACTCACTCCCTGTTGCTCTGCTAATTCCTTTCTCTTTTTTTTAAATTTAGATAATAACTTTGAGATTTAATTTACGTATCATATAATTCACCCATTGAAAATATACAAGCCATTATTTTTTACTATGTTCAGAGTTGTGCAATCATCACCGCAATCAATTTTAGAATATTGTCATCACCTCCAATAGTTGCTCTGTATCCATTCTGAGTCACTCTGCTTTCTCTCTAATTGCCTCACTCTAGGTAATCACTAATCCACTCTCTGCCTTTACAGATTTGCCTATCTGTACATTTAAAAAAAATTGAATCATATAATGTGTGGTCTTTTGTGACTGGTTTCTTTCACTTGGAACACTGTTTTCAAGGTTCATCCATGATGTAGCATGTATCAGTACTTCATTCCTTTTTTAACAGAATAATATACAAGTGTATAAGTGTACCACATTATACTTATCCATTCATTGGTTGATAAACAACTGGGTTGTTTCCACTTTTATATTATTATGATGCTGCTATGAACATTTGTATACAGATTTTTATGTGCACATATGTTTTCTCTTCAGTTTATACCTAGGAATAGAGTTGCTGGACCTTATGGTAACTCTGTGTTCAAACTTTTGAGGAATTGCCAGACCTTTTTCCAAAGTGACTGCACCATTTTACATTCCAACCAGCAATGTATGAGGATCCTGATTTCTCCATATCCTCACCAACACCTGTACTGTTTTTTTTATTATAGCCATCCTTACGAGTGTGAAGTGTTAACTCCTTATGGTTTTGATATGCATTTCCATGATGGCTAATGATGCTTTCATGTTCTTATTGGCATTTATATATCCTCTTTGGAGAAATGTCTATTCAGACGCTTTGACCATTTTTAAATGGGTTATTTGTATTTTTATTATGGAGTTGTAAGTGTTCTTTATGTATTCTAAATACAACTTCTTTATCAGGTATATGATTTGCAGATTTTTTTCCCAGTGTGAGGATTGTCTTCTTTTCACTTTTTGGATAGTGTTCTTTGAGGTAAACATTTTTAATGTTGACGAAGTCCAATTTATCTCTTTTTTCTTTGGTTGCTTTTGCTTTTGGTCATGAATAATTACTTGTATTTTTTCTTCTAAGAACTTCATAGTTTTGATTCTTACACTTTCTCTGTGGCCCATTTTGAGTTAATTTTTGTATGAAGTGTGAGAAGGAAAGCCAACTTTATTCTTTTGCCTTGGATACCCAGTTGTCTCAGCACCATGTGTTGAAAAATAGTTTTTTTTTCTCCCATTAAATTGTCTTGGAAGCCTTGTTGAAAATCAACTGATGGTAAATATAAGACTTTGTTTCTGGACTCTGAATTCTATTCCATTGATCTATATTGTCTATTCTTGTGCCAGTACTATACTGTCTTGATTACTGTATCTTTGTAGTAACTTTTTTTTTTGAAGAAACAGTTATCAATTATTTAATGTTAGATAGAGGAATGGAAATAAATCTCAAAACCAAATATTAAGCATTCACTTGGTGGAAAATACAGAATAAGGACCCAGCAGTTTGGGTGGTTGGTTGTTTAGAAATGAAAATGAGGTGTGTCCTACCTCCCTGCTTTGTTGGCCCTGGGCCTATGTTGTGCAATTTCTTAGACAACTCTTAGCAAAGGTCAGTGGAGAGATGTAATATGAAAGTGATGAGCCCTGGAGACCATCCAAGAGTATTTTTGGACTACATTAGCATTCAGATTTGCTTATTCGCATCATCCTATGCTTTGGCATAATTCCAATACATATGCTCCTTCAAAAGGCAATCGATTTCCAGGCTGAAGTTTTCAACACCAACCAACAAGAGTCAATCCATTCTCTGTCACATCTGTAATGACAGACCAATCCAAGAGGGCACCAGTCTCCCAAGAGAGAGGCACTGCATTCCAAAAGGACTGTACAGATCCCTTGGTGGAATTAAATGAATGAGCTTTCACACTGCTACGGGTGATCATACCTGAGATATCACGCCACAGCGATAGGATGTCTCAAATGTCACTGAGAAGTGGAGCACATCTCATTGGAGCATGCACACTGAATGCAGCCAGAGTTGAAGAGAAAGTGTCACAGATGAAGCACATCCTAATAAGAAGGAAACAACAGACCAAGGACATCAAGGCCAAAAGAGGGGAAAATCAACAAGGATTCAATACAGGGAATGTCTATCTACCAAAAGGCTAAAGTGGCACTCTCTACTGAAGCCCTGGAAAGGCCTAATTTCTAATCAAACTTCAGCTAACTCCACGTGTCATGTATCCTACTGGAGCAATACATCTATTAAAGCTCTAAATTTAGGAAAAATACAAATAAAAAACACTGAAAGACAGAGCTTCTAAAATTCTAGGACTAACCAGCTGGAATCAGGACACAGGCTGCATCTATTCTATAGTGCCACCAACAACCAAGGACTAAGGGAAAGGAAGGTGGCTTGAAAGCAGAAGAAACTGCTATTTCTCTTCCCCTAAGGGGTGGAATATCTTCTTAGATGGTAGCTGTAAATCTTGATGCAATGATCCCAACAGTCCAAAACCAGCAGCTGCCCCTTAGGAGTGAGGGCAATGCCCACTGGACAGGTGAGTCCCTCTCGAATGAGGACACTATAGCCCCCACCCTTAGGAAAGTGGAGAATTTCCTTTCGACTACTGTCAGCCACAATGAGGTCACCACGGGCATCCACACACATGCCAGCAATGCAGTGGAAATCCTCGTTCTCTGAGAAGAAGTGGCTAATCTGGCAACCCAACTGCCCATCAGGGTCCACAGAGCCAATGGAGAAGCCACCTTCCAGGTGGTGCTCATTCTGTCGATTCCCCAGATTGAGGCCCAAGCCCTCGGTGAAGTAGACCGTGCCCTCAGCATCACAGATGACAAACTTGGGCCGCACAGCACTGTAGAGGCAGCTGTATTTGAACACTCCTGCTCCTCGTTCGACAGTGAAACACCAGAGCTTTCCACCTTCCACATCAGTTACCACGAACTGGCCAGATGGCAGGGCTGTGATGCCCCATGGTTTGCTCAGCTGACACCGGTGACAGGCAACACAGTGGCCATCCAATGTGTATACTTTAAGGGAGTTGTCATAGCTGTCAGTCACACCGATCAGCCCTTGGCAGTTCATGGCCACTGAGAGAGGAGTGAGATTGGGCAAATCAGACCCAAGGAAGCTCAAGACAAAGCTATCAATGCCACTGGGGCTGCGGCGGATCTCCTTCAAGAAGCCTTTGCGGGTAAAAACCTGTATACGGTAGTTGCCACGGTCAGCGACCAGCACCTCCCCCTGACTGGTCACACAGAGGCTGACTGGAAGGTTGAACATGCCTGGAGTGCTGCCTTTGGCCCCCATCTTCTTGAGAAAGAGGCACTGCTGGATATTGGTGGCAGTCTCAGGACCCCGCTGCTTAGCAGGTGAGGTCCTAGGGCTGGCAACCACTTCCTCAGGGCTCAGGTCCATCTCTTTAAATGTAACAGAGGTGGAGGCAGCAGAGGCTGCAGCCTCCATGGCCCAGGAATCTTCCATGTTGACTGTCCGGGGCTTCTTAACAGCTTGACCAATTTGGAGGGGGCTGACATGGCCCACCTTGAGAAGCTCCACATCCTGCAATGTAAGTTCCCGGGGCAGGCTGGCAGTGAGCTCTGGCTCTTCCTCATCAGCCGTTTCCTCCAGTAGTGCTACATCTGCTTGCTTGATCTTGGCCAGGAAGTAGTCGCAGCGAGAAACAGCTTGCACCTCTGCAATGTTAAGCAGGTAACTCTGTTCTTCTACCACTTGACTACTGGACTTCTCGACTTCAGCTAAAGAGCCTGTGAAGAACTTCCGAGAGCGAGCGAGCTCTTCCTGGACCCTGCGTTCCTCATGCCCATACTCCTGGAGAACCGCTTTATACCTTGCCTGAAGGTCCTTGGAGACACCTTCCAAGGCTACCTTCCGCTGCTGCAGCTCTCCCATAAGCTCCCGCAGGCGGGCCAACTTTTCTCCAAAGTCCCGACGCCGCTCCTCAGCTGCCTCCTTGACCAGGAACGTACAGTGGCCAGGAGGCTGGTGGTCTGCCTCTCGGCAAGGCTCACATAACACCACACCACAGCTCCGGCAGAACTGTCGAGGCAGCTGCCGCCCACAGGACCGGCACATGAACAGCCCCACAGCCTCGCTGAGCCCAGCTGTGTCAGTGGTCTTCAGCACCGTCAGGTTGTCCGTCAGCTGGGTCAGGCTAGTTATGAGGGTGATCTTGCTGCAAAAGGGACAGCGGACACCATTGATGCTGCTGGCCAGTAGCTTCTCCAGGCCCTGGCGGCAGATGGTATGGCCACAGTGCAGGAGCTTAGGCTGCAACTGCTCGTCTGTGAAGGACTCCATGCAGATGGGGCATTACAGCACTTCCCGGAGGGTATCCAGGTTCAGGTGAGAAGCTGCCGCCGCAGCCATGGCTCTTCCTTTAAAGGGTCCTGTTAGCACAGCCGAGACCTGAGAAGTTTACCACCTGTTTTCATGCCCAGCTGGTCAAATACCTGACCGCCCGCGGCTCCGACGCATCCACCGCCGCCAGCCCACCCCTGTAGTAACTTTTAAAATTGAGAACAATGAGTCATTCCATTCAACTTTGTTCTTTTTTCTATTTTGGCTATTCTTGGTTCCTTGGATTTACATATGGATTTTAGGATCAGATTTTTAAGTTCTACAAAGGAGCCATCTGGGATTACAAAAGGGATTGTATTGAATCTGTAAAGCAATTTGGGGAATATTGTCATTTTATCAATACTAAGCCTTCCAATCCATGAACATGGGTTGTCTTTCTGTCTATTTAGGTTTCTTTAAATTTGTTTCAGCTATGTTTTATAGTTTTTAGTGGATAAGTTTTGCACTCTTTTTTTAAATTTATTGCTAAGTATTTTAACCTTTCTTATGATATTGTAAATGGAATTGTTTACTTAATTTAATTTTCAGATTGTTCATTGCTGGTGTATACACATACAATTTTTTATATTGATCTTGTGCTCTGCAACCTTAATGAATTCATTTGTAGTTCTAACAGTTTTTAGTGGATTCCTTAGGATTTTATACATACAAAATTATGTCATCTGTAAATAAAGATAGTTTTACTTCTTCCTTTCCAATCTTCATGAATTTATTTCATTTTCTTGCCTAATTGCTGTGACTAAAACTCCAATACAGTGTTAAATAGAAGTGGTAAAAGCAGATAATCTTATCTTTTTCCTAACTGTAGGGGGAAAGTATTCAATCTTTCACTATTAAGTATGATGTGAGCTACAGATTTTTCATAGTTGCCTTTATCAGATTGAGGAAGTTTGGTTCTATTCCTAGTTTGCTGGTTGTTTTATCATGAAGAGGGATTAGATTTTGTCAAATACTTTTCTGTATTTATTGAGGTCATCATGTGATTTTTTTGTCCTTTATTCTATTAACATGTTGTAGTACATTAATTGATTTTCGAATTTAAACACACCTTACATTCCTGGGATAAATCCTACTTGTTCATGGTACATACTCCTTCTTATGTGTTTCTGAATTTAGTTTGATAGTGTTTTGTACAGGAGTTTTGTATTTCACAAGAGATATCTGTGTATAGTTTTCTTTCTTTGATGTCTTCTGGTTTTGGTATCAGGTAATGCTGGCCTCCTAAAATGAGTTGGAAAGTATTCCTGTCTCTTCTATTTTTTAGAAGAAATTTTGAATAATTGGTATTATTTATTCTTTAAGTGTTTGGTAGAATTCACTTGTGAAATCACCTGGGCCTGGGCTTTTCTCTGTGGGATGTTTTTAAATTACTAATTAAATCTCTTTGTTTTTGGTCTATTTGGTTGTCTATTACTTCTTGAGTTAGTTGTGTTTCTCCAAGAATTTGTTCATTTCATCAAAATTATCTAATTTCTGTCATACAATTGTTCATACAATTATCTTAAAAATCCTTTTTATTTCTGGAAGGTCAATAGTAATGTACCCTGTTTAATTCATGATTTTAGTAATTTGAGTCTATCTTTTTTTTCTTGGTCCATCCAGCTAAAGGTAGTTAATTTTGTTATCTTCTCACATCACCAATTTTGATATTGTTGTTTAATTCTGTTGTTTTCTATCCTCTATTTCATTAATTTCTGCTCTAATCTTTACTGCTTCCTTCCTTCTGCTTTATGTTTAGTTTGCTCTTCTTTTTCCAGTTAGGAAAGAATATTCCATATGCATTTGAGAAGAATGTGTGTACTGCTTCCGTTGGGAGGAGTATTCTATAGATGCCTGTTCTGTAAATTTTTTTCTCTTTTTCTCACTGTAGTTCATTTCAGATAGTTCCTAATGTTCTGTCTTCACGTTCTAATCATTTCCTATGCAGTGTCTAGTCTGTTATAAATCCTATCCAGTGTGTTGTTCATATCAGACATTTTAGTTTTCATCTCTAGAAGTTTGATTTGAAACTTTTCAATATTTTCCATGTCTCTGCTCAACATGCCACAAAAATCTTTCCTCTATGTAACTCTATGAAATATAGCTTAATAAATTTTAATGTCTTTTATTGCTAATTCTATCATCTATATAATTTCTTGGTCTCCTGTTGATTTATTTTTCTACCTATGATTGGTCTATTTTTCTGCTTTCTTGCATGAATGGTAATTTTTTATTGGATGTCAGACATTGTGAGTTTACCTTGTTGGGTGTGGGGTATTTTTGAATTCCTGTAAATATGCTTGAGCTTTGTTCTGGGATGCAGTTAAGTTACCCATAAATAGTTTGATTTTTGAGGGGACTGCTCTTAAGCTTTCTCAAATGGTACCAGAGCAGCTATTACTCTAGGGCCAATTTGGTCTCACTACTGAGGCAATGTCCTTCTGAGTATGCTACCCAGTGCCCCATGAATAAAAAGTTTTCCACTCTGGCTGGTAGGAATAGAGACTATTTCCAGCTCTGTCTAATCTCAGGGGGTTGTACCTATCCCCTGCTCTTTTTGCATGGCTCTTTTCCTAGCTTCGTTATTTTCCCACATTCATGAATTGATCAGTACTCAGCTGAGAACTCATGAGGTGTTCTTTGCAAACCTCTGGGATCTCTCTTTGTAGAGCTCTCTCTCCTTTAATATCCAGTCACCCTGAAGTCCTTGGACTCCAAGCCATATCTCCTTAGTTCAGGGAGACTGCTGGACTGCATCTGGGTTCCATCTCCCCAGGCTGCTGCCTGAAAACTCTTCCCAGGCAGTAAGCTGGAGCACTTGTAGGGTTCACCTCATTTGTTTCCTTTCTCTTAGGGATCACCGTCCTCCACTGGCTGATAGCCAATGTCTGAAAACTGTTGTTTCATACATTTCATCTGGTTTTTTAGTTGTTCATGTAGGATGGAAAATCTGGTTCCTGACACTTCATCTTGGCCAGAATCAGAAGTCCTTTTGTGTTTATTTTAAAGTATTATTAATAGTGACAATTTAAGAGGGAGCAATATATTTGCATTGTGATGAGTGTTTTGAAGGTTTGATTTTAATGGTAAGCATAAATTAAATACTTTACCTCAAAAATACCTAGCTATAAGTGTATCTTTAGGTGTTCTTTCTAAATTATTTCACCTATTTTTAAAAAGTGTTGAAAACCAGGTAGTAAATTTCCGTCTTCTCTGATATTAATCTCTTTTGTTTAACATCTGAGTTCATACTTACTGGAATTCTTCATATGAAAGATCTTAAACAAGTTAGAAAATTTCGTTCCCAAGAAGCTTTTTAAGAGTGCAGAGTGCACTTTTGTTTTATATTGAACAAACATCATTTTTGTCAACAAAATCACATAATCATAGGAACTTTCCCAAACATTTGTTTTAAAAATGATACCCCTATGCTTTTATTGCCTTTTGTCTTTCTTTCTTACCCAACCCTTTTTTAAAGGTCTAAAATTTTAATATGGATAAATGGGGGGAAAGGCTAACTTACAACATTTATTTTAAAACCATAGCACTGCTTTTTATTTTATTTTATTTTTTTAATAATTCAATTTTATTGAGATATATTCACATACCATGCAGTCATACAAAGCATACAATCAGTTGTTCACAGTACCGCCATATAGTTGTGCGTCCATCACCAAAAATAATTTTTGAACATTTTCATTACCACACAAACAAAAGTAATAAGAATAAAAATTAAAGT